>JAHKKF010526701.1:13052-47917 GCA_019740295.1 Labeo calbasu
AAGAATCAAGGGGATGTAAACTTTTGAACAGGGTCATTTTTATAAATTCAACTATTATTTTCTCTTGTGGACTATATGTAAACATCTTTTATGTGAAATATCTTACTAAGGTCAGTACTAAACAAACTATTACTTCATATGAAGTAATAACATAAAGTAAGTAATAACATATGAAGTAATAACATCCAAATAACATAAAAACATACTAGCATAACATAATTGATCTTTTTAAGCTTTAGCTTCATCCCACTCCTTTTCGAACATTTTTTATAATGTATGACATCTTTGGGATGTGTTTTTTGTTGGTGTGGCAACACATTTGTAGTGTTTATATAGTTTTTGTTTTACAACTTTTTATTATATATACAAATAATGCCTGTACATTTAGAACATAATGTAGATGCATTTGGACACATTTTATGAAGACATAATAAAATCAGTAAAATTCTGTTTTTAAAAACTTTGTTCATCCAAAAATTCTGTCATTGCTTACTTCCTTTCATGTCATTCCAAACTTGTGTGCCTTTCTTTTTTCTGTCCATACAATGAAAGATAATGAGGTCCAGTGTTGTTTGGACTCTAGTGTTAGTCAAAATGTCTTCTTTTATGTTTCAAAAATAGAAAAAAGGAAATAAAGAAAGGTTTTGAATGACAGGAGTATTCTGTGCATTCAGTGCATTTCCTTTTTCATTAACACTGAACCCAAGATGAAATTTTTATATGTATTACGCACAGAAAGATGCATAGATGCATACTATACACAGAAAGCTGCATAGATATCTGAAATTGAGCCCAAAGGGCTCTGGTTGTGATGAAATGATTTCTGCAGCATCAGTCATCTGAAGATTAATGTAGATTTCCACTGAGAGGTTGTGATTAGGAAATGCTAAAATTATGTCTAATCTAATTCCATCAAAAGGCTTAGTTGTGTCCTTGTCATTTACACCTTTGAAAGCCCATTAAAGAAGCCTAATGTTTCAGTCCTGTGATCTGCATCTCTAAAGTTTACCTAATTTCTCTCCAAACAAGCAATTTGTAATATAAAACATTCACAAAATGAAGAAGGATTTTGGAAGAAGGAATTAGAAAAATGACATGCATGATCTGAAACAGTCAGTTTAGGCATATTATTAATATTTTCCTGCAGAAGATGAAGTGTGATACACAATCTTTATAGATTTATTTCAAGTCTTCAAGGTAACAGCAATACAATCTGATTTGAAAACGTCTTTCAGTGTGGTAAAGGTACCAAGGCTTTTCCTAGAAAGTTGGAAAAAATTGATTTAGTCTAGGCTACGTAAATGCTGTTGTTCAGTATGTTGCCATGGATTTACACGATTATGTATCTTGATGCATGATATGCCACTTTATTCTGAAAGCATCTAGAACAGATGGATGCAAAGAGAGATTCAGACAACACTGAACCTTTCAGAAAGACCATTTGAAGAGGTTGTTGGATTTGGCCCAGACTGCATTAATTGTATCAGTCTGATGAAATTGCAGGCCAAATTGTTCCTCTTGATGAAGACATTTCACTTCATCAAACATTTTATAGACACAAAGGCAATCACAGCAGGAACTTTTTAAAATATGCTGTTAAAATACCCATTTGAGGTTATTAGAAAGACACTTTATGAGCTGGAAAAACAGATATTATAGTAAAATCCTGGCTAAAATGACAAACACTTCAATTGTTGCCTTTTTCAAGCTGAACTTCTGTTTTACTGAATACTGCAAGAGTCATGAGGCTCTATGTCTGACATATTTCCCATATGTTTTTATGTGTGTGTAGTAGTAAATTCAAAAAGAATTTAGATTAATTAATTTGTTATAAATGGCCGATTCATAGCTGGATATAAAATGTAATACTATTTTGTCTAAATAAAATTTTAACTAACAAAACTGAAGTAAAATCAATGATTTTCAATGCACATACCCATAATTTTAAAAATCACATTATAAAGTACATGAAAATGAATGTTAATTTTGATATTTGCTAAAGATTAAAAGGATAGTTCACCTAAAAATGAAAATTCTGTCATGAATTACTCACCCTCATGTTGTTCCAAACTTGTGAGACCTTCGTACATCTTCAAAACACAAATTAAGATATTTTGGATGAAATCCAACAGCTTTCTGACCCTGCATAGACAGCAACACAACTGACACTCAAGGTTCAGAAAGACTGACAGAGAAGAGAAGAAATTGTTGAATAAAGTCATTATTTTTGTTTTCTTCACACATAAAATATTCTTTATAAAATTAGGGTTGAACCACTGATATCACATGGACTATTTTAACAATGTTCATATTACCTTTCTGGGCCTTGAACGTGTCAGTTGCATTGCTGTCCATGCAGGGTCAGAAAGAATATTTCAATGTTTTTTGTCCATAGAAAGTTTGATTGCCATCATTCTTCAAAATATCTTCTTTTATGTTCCACAGGAGAAAGAAATACAGATTTGAAATGACATGACAATGAGGAAACTTCCATTTTTGGGTGAACTATGAAGTCTTTTTTATTGACATTTTCGTTATTTTCGTAACCTTTAACATCCATGGAAGTTACTGAAAGTTGTTTTCTTCTGTGGTGTCTGTGGAATATAATTAGATTTGAGCCATCTTTTTATGTGGAGTTGTTTTTGTTTTATGTATTTACAGTCTGTGTATATCTTTCCACAGAGTCATGGGCTCTGGAGAGACGCCCATTCTGATTGTCGGCAACAAGCGTGATCTGCAGCGAGGTCGCGTCATCCCCAGACACAGCGTATCTGACTTAGTCCGAAAGAGCTGGAAGTGTGGATATGTGGAGTGCTCTGCCAAGTTCAACTGGCACATTTTACTATTGTTCGGAGAGGCTCTCCGCAGCGTGGGTTGTGCCCGCTGCAAGCACGTCCATGCCACCATCCGTTTTCAGCGGGCACTCAGGAGAGAGCGATGCGTCCTTATGTGAGGTTGCCGTTTCTCTTCTATAGAGCCCATTCTAAAGCGGTTTATGGCTACGGACACTCCGTTATTGCCTTGGGCAGCTGGAAGAGCCGTGATAACCCTCATGCCAAGGAACTTAACATTTGGGATTCTAACTATGGACAGACAGATGTGATTTTGAAACAGGAAATCCCTGTTGCTTCATTACTTAGGCCTTCAAACTGATGTCTCCGCTTTTGGCCTGGAAGAACACAACCAACATCTCTGCCTCTTATCTTAGAAATCCAAACTGCCAAAAGGCTGGTGGAAGGCAACAAAAATCAGCTTTAATATTACACTCTGTCATTGCTCATGTTCAGGCCAGGACAGCACATAGACGCTCTTCTATGCTTATGAGCTTAAGGATCTTCCAGTACCTGCAAGCGGAAGTGTTTCCCAGCTCAGGTGCCATATGCAGGCACTGATTCTGCAATACGCCACACAACACAAATTATACAAAGAATCTATGTTCTATGGATACGTCTGTTTTTTTAAAGGGATAGTTCATCGAAAAATGACCTTATTTACTCACCTCTGTGTTGTTCCAAAGCTGTCTGACTGTGTTTAATTTGTGGAACATAAAAAAAGAAAAATTTTAATAATGTGCTTGTCACTCTTTTCCATGTAGTTACATACAATAAGGTGCTTTCAAGCTTCAAAAGGGATGCAAAAACACTTTATCCATGTGGCAATAGCACACCATACAATAGCTTGTGAAAAGAATATATGGAATTCACCAGTAATCTTTCCCTCCAGTGAGCTGGAGGAGCTGTGATAACTCTCTGCTGCAACTGGGAGTTGAGCTGAGTTGAATTCGAACCAGGAGCCTCATTTATAAAATGCTGCATAGAAACTGTCCTACATTGAATCCTAAGATCATTTCTCAAACGTGCATACATGTGATTCGGAGAACAAACATGCGCACAAAAAACTTGCATATTTATCCATTTTTTTCTTCAATGCAGAAGTAAGCCTATGTGAAGAATAACAATGTGCAGTAAACGGTAAAACTGTTTGCATTACAAACCAGTGTGTTTATAATTAAGATAATACATTAAAATGATATGGTAAAATACACCAATTTGCAATATCAAGCAGCAAAACAAGCTGTTTTGTACAGCTAAAAATAGCTGGATGCAGATGAGACCAGAAGCCAGACCCATAAAGTTTACAAATGACAATACCTGCTCTTACAAGAGGAAAAAGGTGGATAAATTGCAAATGATCTTGAAATTGTGCGCAGATGAATGGTTTCAGATCTCCACTTGTAAACGCAGCCAAATTAATAACATTAACATATAATAGAGCAGCAGTCAACATCCAGATCCTTTAAAGGGAACCCTGTGTATTAAGACTTGTATGGCTTAATATAACCTAAATGATGTCTCTTACTAAAATATGTAGCAGAAAACCTATGATTTACGTTATTTAACAATCCCCATCGTTGTATACATATTTTGGACTGTGGGGGCGCCTTTATTATCTGTTGCTATTTTTACCTCAACATAATTCGAAATTAGCAACTTCGAAAATAAAATACTGATATGATGCCACATTGTGCAGCTTTTGGTTGTAATTTTTAGTCGAAGGGCAACAAGAGAAGCAGTGCAAGTCTTTACTGCTTTCCTAGCGATAAGAAGATGTGAAAATAATTGGAAGATGCCTTTGACAAATAAAACTTCCTAAACACCCTTGTTCTCTTAACTTCAGCCCTGATGCCTTTGAGGCTTTTAGTAGAACGCAGCTACTGAAAGAGCTTACAAACAGTGTAAACATGCCGACGCTTGTCATGACGCCGCAGCCACTGAAGGAGTTTTTCAGAGTCGATTCACACAATATCCAGGGGCGTTTAGACTCTTTGTAGGGAAAATTGATGGTACAGCATTTGGTTTAAGTCTATGCTTATATCCATTGCCACTTGTAAGCTCTTTCAGTAGCTGTGGTCATTGTATCATCGTATCAGTATTTTATTTTCCGAGTTGTGAAACCGTTTTACGTAATAAAAATAAGTTTCTTGTTTTCCTTTGTCTTTGAAGTGTTACAAGCTGTTTGTGCATATATAAGATCTGTAAAGTTGCAAAGCTTAAAGTCTCAAACCCAAAGAGATATTTATTATAAAAGTTAAGACTCAGCCACGCCTTCCTAAAACGGCTCGTTCAAACACGCCCCCACGTTTACATCACGGTATGGGTAGATTTGCACCACCCATATGTATATGCAAAGAAAGAATGCATAACTTTTTATATCGGCTGTAGTATTGTTGCAGCTGCCACCATGTTGTGGAGCCGCTGTGGGTTTTCGATGCGAAAGTACTTTGTTCAGCCTTCCAAATGAATACACAACTAGAAATCAGTGGTTAATTTGTATTTACAACACTGTTCTGGAACAGTACAACGTAAATATTCGAGTGGGTGCAGTGCATTTTACAGAGGACTGTTTCCTGAACCTGGGAGAGTAGCCTACAATGCCGGCTGTACACAAAGGGACTCACAGCCTGTAAGAAATTTTCGTATTTAAAGAATTTGCTACTGACTATTCAAACACGAGTTTTGAGTAGCGTAGAGTAGTGCTTGTTGTTTGTCGTTTCAGTGATCACAAATGCAGACATGGTGTTGTGTTTATGCGGCACCACGCAATACGTAAAAAGACAGTATGAGTCATTATAAGCAGTAATTATGTCCCCACTGGATGCAACAAATGCCTCGTTTATAATGGGTTTTATTGTTTTTGTCTCGTTGCACCGGGAAACGGCATCACAACATGGTAAGGGGTGTAACATTTCCATCACACGCTTGAGGTATTCGGCCAATCACAAGGCATCGAATAGCTGGCCAATCAGAAAACACCTCGCTTTTCAGAACGATGAGCTTTGTAAAAATTGAAGCGTTTCAGAAAGGCAGGGCAGAGAGGAGCAACAATAATGTACAGTATGTGGAAAATAATGTGTTTTTTGAACCTCGAACCGCATAAACACATTACATCACACCAAAAACACAAAATAATGTTCTTTTTAATAACATCATATGACCCCTTTAAAATAATGTAAATATTAAATGGGTTTTCTACTACATATTTAGTACTTCAAATGAACTTTTTTAAATAGTTATAGTTTTAGTTAACATTAGTGCACAATGCATATGGATCTTTTTTATGGTGATTTTGCATCACTTTTGATGCATGAAAGCTTCAGTCTTCATTCATTGCAACTGCATGGAATAGTGACTAGAAAATAAATGTACATTCTTCTTTTGCAAGTCATGAGGATGAGTAAATAATGACAGATTTTGAACTATCCATTTAGAGCAGGGATGCTTAAATCCGGCCCACGAGATCCACTTACCTGCAGAGTTTAGCTCTAGCCTTAATGAAACACACCTGAGCATGCTAATTAATGCCTTCAGGATTGTTAGACAATCACAGGTAGGTGGTTAAGGCTACATGTGCACGTCAATATAGAGGATTTGCACTTATGTCACGGTTTGGTCAATTACCTGGATGTGTGGCCATGTTGGAGATACTTGGATGTAAACAACAGCATGGATTGCATGGTTAATATACTACTGAATATGTTGTTCTGCTAATTTATGCTGTCAAAACCACTTAAAAAATGTGTGGAAGCTGCTAAATCATATAGAGAAGGACTTCGTAAGCAGGAAACGGTGCAGTGTTTTGACAAACTAAAATTAATAGCTGGTAACGATACATACGAGCAATATTATTTAAGATATTAGCCCAATATTTCACCTACCTGACTGGAAATTATAAGAACAAACACAAATGTTATCAAGATTCTTGCCCTGGAAATCCTGGTTCAGTTTGGCCAACCACAAACGCCTTTTGTGTCTCAGACAGTTTTTTGCACTCTTCTTATTTTTGGCAGTCTATAGTACTCCAAATGTTTTTCCCTGTCTGACTGATTATTACAGCAACACCACCAAAACACAGTAATTTAGCTGCAATGATCTGCAAAATATGCAAGTTTCGTTTAGTTCCAATATGGCCAACTGATTATGCGTCGTGAAAATACACTATTGTGTTATTTTTTGTCATGCTGAACAACAATAATTATGGGGTATAATGGGTAGGTTCAGGGTTGGGTTAGTTGTGGACGTTAATAAAACACAATCTAATAGGTAGCAAATTTAATTTATTGTTACTTTCCGGCCGCAGCTGTATGCCTTATAGCCGCAACCTCACAAGGTAGGTGAGTTTGATCAGGGTTGGAGCTAAACTCTGCAGCACATTGGCCCTCCAGGGCAAGATTTGATGAACCCTGCTATAGGGTATGACTTGATACTGTGTTTTATCCCAGTCTAATTTATGCCAAGGTATGAGAATTTGTCCCACTTTGAAATGGTGTAGACATATTAAATCGTATGGGAAAGAGGGAAATATCATTTGAATGTAAATGTGTTATAAATGTATGCGCTTACATTGTGGATCCCACTTTGTCATGCAGAGGTCTGGATGACGTTTGTGTGCGGCAAGGAACAAACTAAAAATATGCCCTTCTTTAATAATTTAACCCACCGCATCTCTGGTGTACAAACAGACCAGCTTCTGCTACACACCCCTAGTCAGATCAAATACATGTTCAATACAAATTACATGTAAACAGCACATTAGTCTAATAAATGGACACCGGACACAGAAAATGCATCCTCGTCTGTGATGTATGAGTACAAAATCAATACCTACATCAGTATCTGTGCTTCAGAGGTAAAGTATCTGCCCTGCTGTTTATACAATACACTGCACGTACACAGTAATAACAAAGTGTGATTCACAGCATGTACTATTTAAATCAGCGAGGCAGCGTGTAATATTGTGACTGCGCTGGTGAAGCTTCATTAATCCTTAACTAATCAAAGGATAATTTCAGGTAACATGACAAATGGAAGCATGTTTTCATATGTTTATTTCACGTTCTAAATAATTGGATGAGATTCGGTGTAAGCTGAATTTAATCGTTTTATCCCGAGTCCACAAAGTTGAGGTCCTCACAGTATCATGCTCTCACAGTCCTCCGAGGATATCTTCAAAGTGCTCCTCTCCACTGACAAGAGTCTGGGGATGTTAAGGAAGGGGGAGCGGGGGATGAAAGGGGACTGGGGTTGGAGGGAGGGAACAAGGAGAAGAAAGTTGCAAGGGAGCACAGCTGCTGTAGTGTGACAGACTGCAGTTCTGACGATGCTATTATTAGCTCCTGACTTATGCCAAGAGTTATTTATAAAACTAGCAGCCAAAACACTGAAGCACAAGGTGACTGGAAAACGCCAAGGAAGAAACGCTAGCGGGATGCTTGATGTAGCTGACATGAGCAAACAACCTTGTCCAGTCTTGAAACATTTACAGCATGTTACAAAATGTAAAAACCTAAAAATGTAAATCTGCACATGGACATGCATTTTGATGCAGCGAACACTCAAACGGCTCAGATGTCAGTGCATCAGTTTTTATTAAATGAAGCAATTTTCTCTTTTTCATCATCTTCAAGCATGATTACACGGAAGAATAACATCTGATCCGTCACGTCTACAGGCCCTCCTACTGCCAGAGTGTGACAATGAGAAGAAATGCTCATAGCAATAAAAAAAACGATATCAATTCAGACGACTCTCTTTACAAACCTTAATCTAGGGTCTAATAAGTCGAAACCAAATTATATGTTAAACAGCTCTGGATATTGCATGGTCTAACCGAAAATGAAAATTATGTCATAATTTATTCACCCTCATTTTGTTCCAAACCTGTCAGACTTTCTTTGTGCTGTAGAACACAAAAGAGATCATTTGAAGAGTTATTTTGTGCATACAATGAAAGTCAGTGGGCTCTAGTGTTGTCTAGTGTTGTGACATTCACGATGGATGAAAACAGTTAAAACATTCTTCCAAACAGCTCATACAGAGTGAAACTTGTGGTAAACATCTTGACACATAGAGTTAAAGAGTTAAATCTGAATTTTTCAGTGTTTAAGTTTTAGAATTGGGTTATAATCTACCAACTGAGAAAAGTGAAAAAGGACAACCCACTAACTTTGTTTTGGTAAGCCTTTTTCTGCAAGCGTGAGAAGAACGCGTCAGATTTCGCTACCCCGGTGATGTGGTAAGGGGATCTTATTATAATATTACTGCCTCTTTATTTGCACGTTTTTACCGACGGCGCCGTTATTTTGTTTTTTGCAAGCGATAACAATGTACCAGTTCTAACGCCATGGCGCCATGATTCAAGCAAAACATGCTAACTGTTCTGTCTTTGGCTGCACAGAACACGGAGGAGACAAGAGAGCTTATTGATTTATTTACTGTATATTACGCTGCCGCACAGATCTAATATAAACATGCAATTTATTTCACAGCTGTTTACCTTCACAGACATAACCGGCTGTTTTTGTAACTTGTGTGTGTTTTTAACATAAATTTGACAGTTTAAGCACAATAAGACATGAAAGAGAATGTAGTTTAGCACTTACATGCTGTGTGACAGCCGCTTTCTGTGCGCGTGCTTCGGATGTGTGCGCTCAGAAAACCGTATATCAGAAGTTTAAACTGGCTTTAAAATGCATGATTTCAGCATGATAGACATGATAATCAAATCCAAACAGATGTTTTCTTTAGCAGAGTATCTGAGCTATAAACTGTAAAGGTACAGCTCTATTCTGGAAAAGGGGGCGGGGAACAGCAGCTCATTTGCATTTAAAGAGACATGCACGAAAACAGCGTGTTTCTGCCTCAATTCAGAATAGGCATTTTCAAAATGATATAATAAATGATCTGTGGGGTATTTTGAGCTGAAACCTCACAGACACATTCTGGGGACACCTGAGACTCATATTACATATTGTAAAAAGAGGCATAATAGTTCTCCCTTAACAATTACATATTAATCAATTAGACCCTAAAGAGTGATGGAAAACAACATAAATACAAAAAATACCTGGCTACTTTGCTATGACATTAAAACTATTGTCAAGGAGGGTTTTATATATTCATGTACTGTAGTTTTTCCATGTACAGTATGTATAAACAATATATGTATAAACAATCAACAAAACTCCAACATACATCTAATTTTAGGTAAGACGACTTTAATCTCTAATGAAAGTGCTGTGATTTTTCTAACTGATCTTGAAGGCCTTCGGAAAAGTGCATTTTCTATCAAGTAAAACAGTCTTTGACCAACATATGGCTTGTCGAAACTGGCAGTCAAATTTTCAGTAAACTCTAAAATGACAAAACTGTGAATTGTCAGTGAGCTGTTGGTTAAACCCAGGTTTCCAGATCTTGATCTGCAGCATGTGGCTCCTTGTTTGATCTTTGGCACTTTGTTGTACTTGATATTGGGACCTGGGAGTTTCCTCTAGACTTGTCTGTGCCAAAAGGCCCACGTTGGGAATCGTTTCCTCTCTGGTTGTAAGAGTTTCCTTCTTTACAGCTTGTTCTTTTGTAGAAAACTGGTTTTGGGATCTTTGAAGGCTTTCGGTCTGACCTGTGGTCGCGTCTGGGTCGCACACAGGGTCTTAGTTTTAGCTTGAAGATGGATGGCACTCTCTCTGGCTTCCTTAAGGATCTCCTTTGTTTGATTGAAGAACTCCTCTGCTTTTTTACATGTTCAGTTCCTACACTTGATCCTTTTCCATGAGGAATTTTAGTCTCAGTGATGGAGTTGTCAAATGGCACCTTCACAAGTTCAACAGTCTCTTTTGAATCCATACTGGATCCCAGTGAGGACCAAGAACTGGTCATACACCGTTTAGAGACCTTAAGGTGATGTGCGGTAACGTGGTCTTCCTCCACCTTTCCTCTGAGGCCCTGAAGTGTGTTCACCCACTTCTCAACTGACACCTTCTCCAGCTTCCTTTGGTCACCTGAGAGTTCAGCAATGACTGCATCGAAAGCCCTGTTTCCACTGTTGGGTGTTGCCCGATCAAGACTTGCTGATCTGTTAGCGCTTTTACACCTGTCAGATGGGATCTTTCTACAGTTCTTAGGATTCTCGTGGTTCTTCTCATCAGAGCTAGTACTGGTTTCTGAGTCAACGCTTAGCTGCTGTAGATTGGACAAGATTTCCTCTTCTAGGCTCTTATAGAGGATGGCTTCCTGAGCAGGGCTGAGAGGAGGAGGAGTGAAAAGATAACTTCTCTCAGTTCCTCCTTCTCCACTTCCTAAATCTCCTTGAGACTTCTGAGAATCAAGGACGCTTTTGGAAGATTTACTTGAGCTGTTAATGTGAGGAGACTGCATAATGTTCAGCACCGGTAGGGATAAGTGCTGTATCTTCTTGCTGACTGATCTATCTGCTCGTTTTTCACTTACATCCAGAATATGTTTAATATTATCTGGGGACTCTTCTTGAGAGATCTTAGCTGGTGTTCTAGGTCTGGAGTGTTGTGTTTCTGAAATTAGGGCCCCCATTAGCCCTTTAAAAGGAGAAGAGGTACGGACAAAATGTGGGCTCTTTTTGGGACCCCCATTGTCCTCTGGCTCATGAATGGTGATGTTCGGAGGTTTGGAACATGAATGTATATTTCTAGGAGGACTCTGGAAGGTCCTTCCTGGATCTCCTTGTGAGTCCAAGACAAGGTGCACTTTGTCCTGGTTCTCTCGTCCTTTAAATCCAAGTGTGGAATTTTGTCTCAGTTTGGAAACAAACTGTGATTTCGTCCATGTTTGTCCCAGGTTCTTCTCAGGCACTTGCTGGGGTTGGATCTGATTGGCATTCCTCTGAAGGACTAGAGGAGTTTGAGGACGCTGTATCTCAGGTTGTGGTGTGGTAGGATGATGGGCGGCCCGTGGAAGACTGCTCGTGAGACGAGGTGCCTGTGATGTCCTTGTTGCATCTCTGCCTTTCCTACTGGAGGAGTTTGTTTTCAAGCTGTCTTTACTGTCAGCACAAGTGTACACACAAGATGGAGTACTCGGTCGCTTTTTTAATCTGGAAAAACACCCACACAGAGCCTTGTCAGTGTCAGTGAGTCTGTGCTTCCTCAACAGCTGTTAATAGTATCATGTACTTAGTGACATAAAAATTCATTATTAAGCATATGGTAGTTTCCAAACTCCATTTTATCAAATCAGCAGAGATTAGATGAAATGGACATTTTATGGACATGTATTAAAGCAACCTATTTGCAAGTCAACTCCTGGTAGTATTTCCTGGCCTGGCATTAGCATGTGTTTTCTGCATTTTCACATTTTGAGGTGGCCTGGGACTTGATTTTGACAACATTTCATGTAAATGCAAATGCATCTGTGTCATTGCCATTTAGATGTTATTAGCTTTAGCTTTATATTCTACTCTCGCTATTTAAAAGAGACCAGACGCTACACTCTCACAATTTGCTCACCTGATTCAGTCAACAATATTCAATTATTTTCCAATTTTACCCATTGAAACCTCTCACATTGCTCATTTGTACTACCAAAGAGAGTGCTTTTCTGCTATTTTCTTTACTTATAAATTCTATTAAGATTGTTTGCTGACTGGGTTTATAAAGAAATTACATGCAAGAACTTACAAACAGCAAATTTGTGAAATTGAGATGTGTACATCACCTGAAAGCTGAATAAATAAGCTTTCCATTGATGTATGGTTTGTTAGGACAATATTTGGCCGAGATACGTCTATTCAAAATCTGGAATCTGAGGGTGCAAAAAAATCTAAATATTCAGAAAATCACCTCTAAAGTTGTCCAAATGAAGTTCTTAGCACTTATTACTAATCAAACATTACGTTTCGATATATTTACGGTAGGAAATTTACAAAATATCTTCATGGAACATGATCTTTACTTAATATCCTAATGATTTTTGGCATAAAAGATAAGTCGATAATTTTGACCCATACAGTGTATTGGTGGCTTTTGCTACAAATATACCCATGCTACTTATGACTGGTTTTGTGGTCCAGGGTCACATTTCACATTTCAAGTCTATTAATGTTTTAAAATGCGGTAAATGACAGCAATTAATGCAAACTCACATATGATATGTAAGTGGTGATTTGCATTTTGCACAGGTAAGTGAAATTGCATAAGTTCATCTGTATAATGTATGATTTCAGTGATAACCATTGTTACAAACTACTGATTAAAATAGCAGTCTAAAACCCTCATGTTAAGACTTACTAAAGATCCACACAAATCAATGCACAACATTTACATGAATGAATCATGAATGTTACTTTCTTCCTTTTGTTATTCCACTAATTTTAATACAGTTTAATAGCCAACATTAAATGTGGTGGTTATTAAATGTATGATAGAGACTATGGTAATAATATGAATTAATAGTCCCTGTAATTACATGCTCGAAAAGGTCTTTGCTGAAAAGCGTGACATTGCTAATGAGATGTCATGATGAAGTGGAACAAGTTTGCTTCTTAGTGACTGTTTAATTGCTGAAGGGGCACGCTCAGTTGTAAATTAGATTAAAAAAAATCTCAGCCCCTGTCTCTGCCTTTGTCTTGCACACAAACTTGCTATCTTGCTATGTTAATGCCTTAGGCTTTGGGTGTTGTTATTGTTGGGGTTTTCAAACCTCAGATGACAAGTAATATGTCTGTGAGAATCCAAGGGATTCAAGTGGATTTAAGTGGATTTCTATCATCCTGTTAGCCAGCTCTATGCCTGGGGAAGATTTTTATAAGACCAATCACAAATAGTTCTTACTGTACATAGTCAGGGTTAGAAACATCTTGAAAAAATGTGTCTTTTCCACAAATTTTGTATGTATGCAAATGTTTTATAATATCCAAAGTACGCATTTCTGTTTCAATTTTCATATATGGTATTTTCAAAAAATTTTGGAATATTTGTCCTCTCCCCAAATTTGTCACTATACCAAAACACAGTAATATATAATTTAATAAGAAAGGTTATATTGACCTAGTAAGATTTTGCTTACAGTACATCGTCCTTGTATAATATCTATTTTTTTTATTTTATTAAAAAGTTTTCAGAGGTAAATCAATAACAATTACAATTTTAACAATGTTTCCAGTGTGATTTATGAGATTTGTTGTATTTTGAATCCAATTTTTCTTTGTAAAAGGCAAAAGGTTGATCATACTTATTTTAAACGTAATTTAAAATAAATTAGTTTGAATATACACTGAACCAAACACTGTCATAACATCTTAGCTGATAATTCAGTATACTTTATATTTGACAAAACATCCCATGTTTTGGTTGTGACAACACATTTTCGGTAGTGACGGTAATGTTTTGCGGCGCCGACACACATTACAGAAGTTTAACTCGCATATTAAAACACTACTAAACATACTACAATATTAAAAATGTGCATAACTGTACTAAAATTTGATTTATTTTCCTCAAATAAAGGATTATGTGTTTGTTTTGTCACTACCGAAACAATGATCACATGTTTCGAATGTGACTGTTTCGGTAGTGACAATTTTAGATACTTTTGAACCTAGGTCAAAGATGCTAATCAGCACATGGTTAGCTAGCACATTTCTGAACAGGTGTACACATATAATAACTAAATGTTACAGAATGACGTCCAAAAAAAGTGTGTTTAATTATAGAAAAATGGTGTTCGGTAACCCTTTAACTGTCACTGTCAATCTTAAACATAGACATAAAAATGCACTATCCAAAGTTAAATTTGTATAATTCATGAATGAAAACATGTTGTAATATGATAATTTCCATGGTAATGCAATGTCTGATTTTAAAATGATGAATTTTGATTTTCAAAGGATGAAAGTCTTTTTGTTATGATGTAGATTTTTGAGGTGCACTCTTGTCATAAATGAATCTATTACTTTTCTTACACAATTTGCAACACAAAAGAGTGGTAAAATATTTATTTAGGAGAACGATATATAGTTTGTCATGATTAGATTGAGATTTATTCGTAAAATGGTGAAGTAAACTTTGGCGTCCCACAGAGGGGCTGTTAAAGGCTTAAAGTTACACAGATTTTTCACACTTTTGAACACATTTACCTCAAAATGATACTCACCATGTAGCTATGAGACAGAGGGACAATACAATATTTCAGTAGTAACATTTTTTTTTCATGAAGTTTCATATAAAATAAATATTTTTTTAACTTCACTTTAAGAAAAAACATACAAATATATTTTTAAAACAGCAAAAATGCTTTAAAATCATTTTCGTAAATAGAAATTTAGGGGTTAAGGTTATTGCACACTGAGTCATAAATTTTCGTATGCGTTTTTCTGTTTTTTTTTGTATTTGTCATCCTTTCGTATCAAAATGCTTGCTATGGATGCAAAAACGCAGAAAATCCGAGACCTAATCCAAATTTTTTTTTATGACTGACGAACGTTTCGGAGGCAGTGTGTAAACTGACACAACGTGAGATCATATTTATTTTATTTAACGTGCAAAAATTTCTGACGAACATTTCGGACCTTAATGACCTTTAGGGTTCAGGACAGCCACGTCCCAATTGCAAATACCCACTAAATGATGATTTTATTTATATTAAGCTTGCTGATATGCTAAATATTATTATGGGTTTCAATATATAATAAAAGAATATTAGTAAACATCTAAGTTTTGAATACTTGAATGCTTTTTAAATGTGTTTTTTTTGGTTGTGGGACAGCAGTTTGCACCAGTTCTGTAGAATGGCCCATATACAAGAAAATGTTCATTTAAAGCCACAGTGTAACTGAAGCAGAAACAGAATGTCTAATGGCAGTTTTCACCCGTATTGCGTTCTTATGAGATTAAATGGATTATTGGAAAAAAAAATTAGAGCAGGGACTTGGTTGTATGCATCATCTGTTGATTAAAGGGTGGCAGATCTAAATGTGAGTTTACAGGATTTAATTGGAATATGTCACGAGAGAAGTCGTTTTCCGGAAGATCCAGTTATGACATTCTGATTAAAAATTACAAGGTCAAAATTTGCATATGCATGAATGAATCATTCACAGTCAAAAGATGATATTTGTGGATTTTCATTTCATGCCAACTTTAAAATTGTCAACATGAAATCAAAATGGACTATATTTATTGTCATAATACTAAAAGATATAAAGCTATTTTGGTAATTCAGCTATGAGTGTGTTGTGGTATGAAACGCCAACATTTCATGATCCAGACAATAAAACACAGCCTCTGAGTTAGCTGACAACCTTTGACCTCACTCCCATCGGGAACTTACTTGTTAGGAGAGGGGCTGTTTCTCCGGCGGCCAGGCTGATGTTCAGGGTCAGGGGAACAGGAGGAGCGTAGGGGAGAGGGTCTTCCTCTCTGGCCTCTGTAGGTGGCTGAAGGAGTCCAGACAACTGGCTGTAGGGGGGACTGAGTTCGGCTCAGCATAAGAGTGGTTTGAGACGCACATTGGCCATCAGGTTGTGTTGTAGTTAACCGCTCTTTGATCTCATGCAGCGGAGTAGCTGGACGTGTGGTCAGCTTATGTACTGATGTACATATGTACATGTGAAACAGGAAAAAAAGACAGGTAATACTCACTTTTTCACGTTTTGAGATGTAATGAAATATTAATGAAGATTATACAAACACTATGCCACTAGGCATCCCACTACAGTGTCTCATAATGTACTTCATAATGCCAAACCAATCTTAAAGGGATAGTTTCTGATGCTAATAGTTGTGGTAGGTGTGTGTTTGTGTGCATATCCACGTACTGAGAGAAGTGCAGCGGCAGGGATCATGTTTGTCGAGATAGTGCTCCAGGGTGTCCCATCCTCCGCCCACTCGCACCATAACATGATTCCTCAAAATCTACACACACACACACACACACGTCTTTATGAGCAAATGTCATCTGCAGTTGAATGTGCTTTTGTTTAGAAGCCATTTATCTCTTGTTATCACATCCACAAAACAAATACTCTTCCATTTCTTTTCAACAAAGCTGAGACAATAAAATATTTTTTACTGACCATGATGGATCAACACATATTTCTGCTTGTCTATGCTGGAACCTTAGTTGCACTGAGAAAGATGATAAATTGACAGAAAGAGGTATTATATACAGTACCCGCACAAATATGAGAGTGTTGGAGTCTCCCACTCTGTATTTGCCCTCTGATACCTTCACCATAGGGAACTGGGAAGGGCAAGTGCATCTGCTTATCAGAAGCTGGACCTGCACACACACACATTCAGAAATGTTACTGGCATGACCCACACACCTCTCACAGAGTATTCTAAGCAGATGCAACCTGCCATTTTGAAAGCCTCCATTAATCAGTCAGGAGAGCCACAAATCAAAATGGCAGTCTAATTCAAAGTTCAAAGCTGTTTCCTATCCCTGCAAATCATTTTGAATGGTAAAAGGAGGCATGAATCTTATAGGTATAGATGGATGTTCAGCTTTGACCCTTTGGGTGTCCTTGTTTCCAAGGCATCCTCTTGCATGCCATATCTGTTGAATAACAGTGGGGTTTGTGTTATAGGCGGTAGTGGTTCAGTCGCTGGAAGGCAAGCGATGAGCTGCCATCATTGTGCCCTTGAGCAAAGCACTTAATTACAGATGGCTTGTGTCTGTAATAAGAGTACTTACCAGGAAGTCGCTTTGGATTAAAATATCTGCTAAATGACTAATTACTAACAACAAACAGTGGCTGTGACAGAGAAACTGTTCATTAGACTTCAGGAGTGAAAAAAATAAAGTATACTTTGAATGCCAAACATTATTTTTTATTTAGTTCTTTTTTCGCAGAGCGCTGCAACCCTATTGTAATAGTTAGAATGACTGATTGTGCAGACCAAACCGTAAATTGTAGAGATTGAAACTTGGAGGGATGGTAGTACTCACACCGCTGACAACGTAACCAAGGCTCTCCCCAATCGGCCTGACAGGGACGCTACAGCAATCAAAAGTACATAATCGCTAATAACTATAATAAACCATCAGTCTCAGGCTCAAGTGTTGGCGCGTGTTGGCTCATTGGCTCACGGCAGACAAAACGCATGTGCGATATAATGCATCAGATTCGATTGTGAGTGAAATTTTTGGGTATTTTTTGAAAAACCTACTTTTGTGAACTACACTGCAAAAAACAATTTGCTGAGTCAACTTAAAATAATTTGTAACCTGGCTGCCTTAAAATTTTAAGTTCAGTCAACTCAAAAAAAGTTTGTTCAACTTGAAATGTTAAATTATACTAAGTGACAACTTAGTTGGGTTACTTACCCATCTGTTAAGTTTAGCAAACACAAATATCTAAGTTGTTACTTAGTACAACTTAACATTTCAAGTTGACTAAACTTATTTTAGTTTACTGAACTTAAAATTTTAAGGCAGCAGGGTAACAAATTATTTTAAGCTGACTCAACACATTGTGTTTATTATTTTTTACAGTGTAGTCCTAGGTTTTTCACCTGATCGACCAAAACAGTTCAGGAAGATTCTCTGGAGACTGAATATCAATAATTACAAAAAAAGTTAACTTTCGACTCACTGTCGCAAAGGGATGGCATAACGTTTGTAAGGGGCAAGGCCACTTTTAGTAAAATGCCTATAACTCCTGAACGGAATGAGATATCTTCCCCAAACTGACAACACTTATGTAACAGCTCAATCTGAGGTTACAGGACAAAAAATTGTGGAGCTCGGCCACTTGGTGGCGCTATAAGAGGGAAAAAAAACATAAAAATGGCTACACCTATGCAACCATTTGTCCTATCGACATGAAAATTGCTGATGACGGTATTGGTCCAAAGTACCACGTGTCTATAAGGACATTTGTGTTAACGGTTAACGGAGGCTGATCAGAACAAAACTTGGTGGGCCTGTTTGACTCATGGCCCCAAAGGTCTGAGAGAAATTTGAAAGAAATCACCCACTGGGGTGCGATATCACATTTTTCAAGGGTGATTGTACATGTTTTTTTGCACATACACAGGATATTCATATCATATAATAGAACTCCTCATTCTGGACAACTTTGCCTCTAGAACCACTGATGTCAATCAAATCATTTGATTGAAAAGATGTAAAAAAGTTATGTTTGCGAACTAGTCCTAGGTTTCTGGAAACAAACACTGCAGTACAATTCTCTGGACTGTCTAGGTCAGGGGTGACCAAACTCTGTCCTGGAGGGCCGGTGTCCTGCAGAGTTTAACTCCAACTTGCCTCAACACATCTGCCAGCACACGTTTCTTGTATGCTTAGTAAGAGCTTCATTAGCTGGTTCAGGTGCGTTTAATTGGGGTTGGAGCTAAACTCTGCAGGACACCGATCCTCCAGGATCGAGTTCAGGCACCACTGCTCTAGGTCAATAATTATCAAAAAATGTTGAAATTTACCCTTTGGGAAGCTATTACAGGGACATTTAGAAAAGGGGCCTGTCCAAATTTATCCAAAATCCTATAAAGCCTAAAGGAAAACTTAAAACTGCACGAAACCTGCTGAGCACATGCGACAGGTGATTCTAAACAAGCATGCAAAGTTTTAAGGTGATCGGACCACAACTGGCACTATAACAGTCATAAATGTTTTTAAAAAAAACTAATATTTCTATGGTAAATTACCTGGATTTGCCAAAAAAAAGCTTTTTCAATTCATTTATTTAGGTGGTTACAGGCTTGCTAAGTAATGCCTTTTTTTTTTTAATATGTGCTTAAATGCCTTAAAGCGCATGAAAATCATCCTGTCTGGTCAAATCATCCTGTCTGTTTTTTTAAATTTAAGGAAAATAAATTTTTAAATATTATATACATTCTAAATTATATTTCTGAAGATAGGAGGGTGGATGTTCTCAATTGTTGTCCAACATGTTACAATGCAAAATCTTTATGATACTCAAGTAGGTTTTATGCAGTTTCATTATGCAGTTTTTGTTCTATTAAATTTGGGCTGGGATGTGAAATATGTTCGAAAAAGTTTTTGTGAGGTTCACCTAAAGTGATCATTTCATCCAAATGTATAAATTGCTTAGACTAGTCTCACAAGCAGGTGTTATATATTTTTTCTATAAGACTGGTCATAGCATTTTAAAAATCATTTATGTAAAACATAGACTAATTTGAATCTAAAAAAGTTTAACATTACTCCTTGGCTAACTGCTAGTTGGTTAGACTAGGTCTTAAAACACAGTCTTAAAATAATTGCATTGAACCCTTTTTTAATCTATAATTTTAATAGAATCTAATTAATGCAAAAAAAATGCTTAATTTAGATTCAGTTCTTAATTCAAATACAGTGCCCTCAGCACATCAGTAAACATTAAGTGAATGTAATCTCTGATGCAGCACCATCTCATCTAGATTCTGGATGTTTATTAAGCTCCTCTGTGGTTTGGACTGAGCAGGGAAGTCCTCCATCTCTTCTCGAATCTCCTCTTCTATCTCCTGCTCCAGCTGAATGAGGACTGGTGAAGCCATGCCGAAACGAGAGGCCCGTCTGGCCACCTCAAGAAGGCACAGCACAAAATTCTTCTCATTCTTACGCAGGACAAGGTCATCTGTCTCAAACATCAGTACATCTGCAATGAGGGCAGAGTTTAAGATGCTTACAGAAAACAGAATAGAAACTATAAGAACAAAATCATGAAATTAAAAGTGCACTCATACATTCTCTATTCAATATTAATTTATTCCACAAGCAAAATGTCAGTTAAGATATAGCATATAATAGAAGAACTATATTCAACTGGTCATGTGATTTCAATATGGTGGTCCCCGTGAGCCTCATTTTATTAGGCTACTGTGACTGAAGTCTTCTCATGTGAGTGAACATGACATATTTATCACATTTAATATTCACCCTTTGATGTATAAAACTTTTTTTAATGAGGAAATCCTCGTTTAAATGTGTACAAACCGCTAAACCACTGAAGCTTCTCTGGTATTGTGAGCTCACAGCACTATCTAGTGGTAAGTGTCAGAATTGCAAACAACTGATTTTCTATTAAACTAATATTGTTCTTTTAAGTAACAATTCTATATTAAACTAATATAAACAGTCTCGTTTATATTTAAAATAATAAAATATACCTGGAATGCTCATCTCTTTCCGACACCAGTTGATGAAATTCGTCACATTATCCCGAGCCAGGAATGTTGTTGGATGGGCAGAGCTGAAAAAAGTGACTTCAGAAGCGGGCAGCTGGATCTCCGTGGGTCCGGTTCTTTTCAGAAAGTCGTCCGCCACTCGTGTCACGTTATTCGCGTGAGCACACAGCAGCGCACCTGTCTCTAACACCTCCAAAATATTATTTACGTCAATGTCAATGTTGTACAAATCCCCCAGCCATTCTGCCAGGTCTTCTTTCATGGCATAGAGATACTCCTCACTCGATTTAAAAGGCTTGATGCTTTGATTGGATGCATGCTGAATTCCAGACATATCTTGGATTGTATCAAATCAATTTAATCGACTCAAAAAACACATCTAGGATGATCCAATATTGCAAGGGGGGAAAAGACACTCGTAAAAATTACGTTAGCAGCCTACCAACTGACAACAAACCAGTATCACTTAGTCAGACATTAAGTTTAAAGTCTTTCATCGACTCCAAAAAAATATTTGCCGTCCTAAAATTGAGTGTTAATATAATTTCATGAAATGCATCGGTTGTGCAGTGTTGTGTTGCAAAGTTTCATCGCTTTTTAATATGTTGTCAGGGTGTGTGAGCGCGGAATCGTCCTTGGTTACCAGATAGCGTCTTAATCCAAACACTCCAGTTAACCATTTACTGCCCATAAGTTCAACTCTTTATGGCAAACATAACAATAAATACTTAAATATTGAGGAATATTATAACAACAAGATAAATTCTTACATAAACTCTACCTAAGTGCTATTTCTTATCATTCTCAGTTTAAGTTTAAACTTTATCAAAGTTACGTGCTAAAACCACAAAGGGGTACGTAATATAGGCATGAACCTTAACATAAACATTAAGACTATAGGTTAACATTTATATGGGCCATTCTACTGAATTGGTGCAAAGTCATCTTTAAAAAATGTCTTTTTCCACAAATTTTGTATGTATGCAAATTGTATAATATTCAAGGTACACATTTCTAGTAATTGTGCAGTTAATTCTCATATTGTCACTACCAAAACAGTAATATCTCATTCAATAAATTAAGATTTTGCTTACATCTTCATAGTAAACATATATATTTTTTCTATTTTATTAAAACAAATTCAGAGGTAAATCAAAAACAATTACAATTTTTATAAACATGAGATTTGTTGTATTTTGAATCCAATTTTTCTTTGTAAAAAAACAAAAAGTTGATCATACTGATTTCAAATTTAAGGATTCATTAGTTTAAATACACACTGAACCAAACATCGTAACATCGTAGTTGATAATTCAGTATGTTTTATTTTTTTTGACAAACATCCCATGTTTTGGTTGTGACTCAAAAGATGCTAATCAGTACATGGTTAGCTAGCACAGTTCTTAACAGTTGTACACATAAGAACTAAATATTAACTTAAAGTAAACTAAAAGTGTGCTTAATTATAGAAAAATGGTGTTTGGTAGTGACATTCTTTAAAGTTACATACAGATTTTCCATACTTTTGAACACAATTACCTCAAAATGATAGGGCCTATCTACTCGCACCTTGTAGCTATAAGAGAGAGGGACACATAAATATTTCCTGATCAGAAATGTAGGGGTGTAGATAAAAACAAGTCTCAACCAATGGACTAAAACACAATGTTTTGGTAGTGACATGAAAATGTGGGGAACTTTTTTTTTTACATAAAGTTTCATAAATTACAAAGAAAAAATAAATTAAATATATATTTTTAACTTCACTTTATTTAAAAAACAAAAAACAAAAAAGATCATTTTAAAAACAGCAATGGAACAAAATACAAAAATTATTTTAATATCATTTTCATAAGGGACGCCACCTCCCATTTAAAAGTACCCACTAGCTTACTGATATTTTAAATATTATCGTGGGTTTCAACAGATAATAAAAGGATCTTAGTAAACATTTAAATAGTTAGTTAGCAGGAAACTTTATTAATTCCTGTAAGGGAAACTAATTTGTTATACAGTACAAACAACACAATAAATTATTTTGAATACTTAAATTTAAATGTGTTTTTTGGTTGTGGGGCAGAAGTTTGCACCAATTCTATAGAATGGCACAAATAAAATTAAAAAAAAAAAAACATTCTACAATTGTCTATTCCTAAGTATTTTCTAAGATTTTAAAACTTTAAAATAGTTTTTAATAAAATATAGCATGCTATGATTAAGGATATTCATGCCGCTGCATGAAATACCATGTCAACCATGCATTGTAAAAATGCTAATTATTAAAGGAAATATAACAAGTGAAGTTAAGACAGAAAATGTTGTTTCAAAGGAACATAATTGACTTTAATAATATCATCATAGATCTTGGATGCTTAAAGTAAATACAGCTTTTAGCAATTCATATTTATACATTTCATTGAAATGAATGTATCACAATTTTGTTCATCAAATGAAATAGTGCATTAAGTAATTTAAATAAGAATTCATTTTCTTTTACATAGTTCATGATCATTGATGTCTTATTTTATCATTTTAATGGTATATATTTCCTCCTTTTAACATAAAGCTCTTTTGCTGTGTTGTGTTAGTTACAAAACTAGCACTAAAAAAAATCTAATTCTGTTTGTTTTTCTTCTTCTTTCCTGAAAATTCTCGTCTTCTCTTTCTATGATGTTGACTGCCTCCTCCCTCACTGCGACTGGTGAAGCTGGGCATCGGTGGCTCGATCTCTCCAGGACGTCCCCCTCTGTCTGGCACACTGCCCATCAGTACCTGCAGACAGAAACAAATGCTGTGTTTAAACCGTTTTTAAATCTTTTCTTATGCAAAAAGCACTCAACCCTGGGGGAAAAACTGAATTGTAGTTACAAAACTTTAGTGAAGGGCACCTTGTGAACAGCTGTTGAAGGCCCTGCTTTAACTGGCCTAATGCGAGACTCGTCTTCTCTGGCTGCCAACAGCATAGCAATGGAGACGGAGGACTCGACAGAAGGTGTGAAGGGTTTCACGGAAGACAGTAAAGCACTGCGTTCCTTGAAAAAATAAAATAGGGAGAATTTGCTCAGTGAGACATTACAATACATGCTTTAAGATTTGCAAAAGAGACAATCTTAGTACCTTTCCCCTCTCTCCCCAAGTAAAGGATTGTAGAGTGACAAGGAAACGCTTGATCATCATTTGGCGCCGACACTCATAATCCTTACAGAGAGCTCTGTTGATGTCATTAATCTTTTTCTAAGAATGGGAAAAAAATAAATGGAATTGAGCCCTGAAAAGGTCAATGTGACTCTGTAATACACAAGAGAACAAAAGGACTGCACTGCCACAGTGCTGTCAAACACTATTTAAATATTTATGTTTTGGCACTTTTGGTGTTTGTTAGGTAGTCAGACAAAATTACTGCTTGAACATCATCAGAAGAATCCAAAATGTAGGTGAGTTTTTATCAGAAAAGTTTTGGAGAAATTTAGCATTACTTCACTTGCTCACCAGTGGATCCTCTGCAGTGAATGGGTGCCGTCAGATCGAGAGCCCAAACAGATAAAACTGATAAAAACATCACAATAATTTACAACTAATCCACACGATTCAGTCACACACAACACAGTCCATCAATTAATATCTTCAGTAGTGAAAGGTTGTGGTTTTGTACTAACCAAACCCTATCATTAAATGTTTTAACTCCAATTTGTTGCTTACGGCTAAAATCTCACCAGAATCAGAAGAAAAATATGAACAGATCAATCACTATAAGTGAAACAGTTCTAAACAAATATATTGGTGTATTTTGATGTGAAACGACAACAGTGGGTGGACTTTTTCACTGGAGGGTGTTATGAATTGTGGACTGGAAACAATGGTTGAAAGTTAAAACACCTTAATGAGACACTTTTTCTTGCAAACATGCAGTTTTTCACTTCACAAGAAGTTAACTGATGGACTGGAATTGTGTGGATTAGTTGTGAATTATTGTGATGTTTTTATCAGCTGTTTGGACTCTCATTCTGACGGCACCCATTCACTGCAGAGGATCCACAAAATTTCTCCAAACTTGTTCTGATTAAAAAAAATGCAAACTCATCTACATCTTGAATGGCCTGAGTAAATTTTTAGCAAATTGTCAATTTGGCTGAACTATTCCTGTACATACATACACCTGAGTAGGCCTAAACAACAAGCAACACAACATATTTTAAATAGAAATAATGAATCAATGTCATATAGTGATGCTCCTGCTCTAAAGTTTTTTTTTTCTTTTTCCCTGGATGTGCACATACCATTTTACTGTAATACATACCCATTGCTCAGAGTTCAGACTGAACTTCAATAACGCTTCTGGAATTTCACCATCTGGAAGTGATGACAGCCGTGACTCCACCTGAATAAATGACGCATGTGTTAGACATCACCAAAACAATTAAAAACTTCTAGTACTAATATACTAGAACTTCACGGCTGATGTTTCTTACCTCTGCACAGACATCCCTTATTTGAGAGGATGTTTCTAAGCCAAGATTCTGAAACAGTTCTGCAAGATCTTTATTTGCTTCCTTCCAATTAGTTTTATCCTCTTGTGCTGGGCTGATTTCCTCATGCTTATCTTTATTAAGACTTTCCCATTTTCTTTGCTCTTTGCCCTTTGACTCACAACTCTGTTCTGTATCTTCCGGATGACTCTCTTTGTACGTCAACATACGTGCTGCCGCCAACTCGGACACCAAATACTCTGTAAATTGAGTTAAGAAATGTACAGCAGCTCTTATAAAATACTAAAAATGCACCGATTGAGACCATCCATCACCTCCCTACCTTACCGGTCACTCTGAACAGCAGAAGTGGGCTAAGGTGCTCTGATATGAGTGCATTTTGTGGACAGGACATCTCCTTTAGTACTTCCCTCAGCTCCCCAACCAGAACTGCACCACCACCACGCCGTGCTGAAGCACAGACATATTATATCCATAATGCCAGCAAAAAATAGATGGTGAAATCAAAGCTGTGCAAAATGTTGTCTTACAGGCAGGAAATTTAAAAGTTTCAATTTTTTGTATCCCAGGCCTAGAATTAAGGCTAAAAATGATTATTATTGGATTTAAAAGTCTTATAATTTAAATAATTTATTATTAATATGATACACTGAAAAAAATGTAAATAAATAAATAAAAGATACATTGAAATCCATTATTCACTCATCACAAACGACTAAAAGAGATGATCTCAGTTGGGTTACCTGGAATATCGGAACAACTTGCTCTTAGCTCTGAGACCAACCAGGTGAGCAGAGGGCAAGGTAATTCGTCACACTTACATTTCTTCAAGCACTCTTTGCTTTTATACCTATTAAAACATACATATTAAAACAGCTGTGAGTGTAATTATCTTGACATAAACAAAACAAAGATTTTAAATCGCCACGTTTTTCAGCATTACTCACCCAAGAGCTTTAATTAAAGTGATTGCACCAGTATCTCTCTCCATTGTAAAAATTTACACGACCTATGTCGTCAGTTCTATACTTCCTCATTCACCATCCATGGCTGTTGTAAACAAGCCAGTAGTAGTCAAGCTCTGACGACAACCGAATGCAAGACAAGATTAATCGAGCGCAATTGATCGAAACAATCCAGTCGCTCTAATCAGCGAACGAACCGATTCCTTTGGTTCTAAAACAAACACAAATATTGCACAAACAACTTTAAGCAGGCACTGATTTTGATGCATTGATCTATCATCGTCTTTTTTTTTTTTTAATTATAAAATATAAAGCAAATAAAATATACAGTATATACAATTGCATACAGTATATACAATATATATATATGGAAAAAAAAGTTTATTAATACTGACATTTATATTCCAGTTTATAACTGAAAATACGATTGTACTACCGAGAATGGATATATGGAGTAATATTAATTAATAATAGTTTTGTTTATATGAGAAGAAAGTGTTGTATAGTAATTTAAACTATTACAAAAACAAATAGAAATAGAAATAGAAATTACTACTTTTATTTAGCAAGGATGCTTTAAATTAATCAAAAAAATATATATATATAGACATTTGAAATGTTACAAAAGATTTCAGGAGTGGATTTCAGTTTCAGTGCTGTTCTTCTGAACTGTCTATTGATGAAAGAACCCTTTTACTCAGCTGTTTTCAACATAATAATAATAATAATAATAATAATAATAATAATAATAATAATAAATGTTTTTTGAGCAGCAAATCAGAATATTAGAATGATTTCTAAAGGATCATGTGACACTGAAGACTGGAGTAATTATGTTACAAATTCAGCTTTGAAGTCACATGAAAAAAATACATTTTAAAATATTTTCAAATAAAATCCAGTTATTTTAAATAGTAAACATATTTCAAAACTGTATTGTTTTTGCTGTGCTTTGGATCAAATAAATGCAGGCTTGGTGAGCAGAAGAGACTTTTTTATAAAAAAAATAATAAAATCTTACTGTTCAAAAACTTTTGACTCTGTACCTTTTCCAACCAGAAACGCATTCTCTACCCTGGTTCTCTGAATTAAAGCAGCTCTTTAAACTATAGATTTTTAAAAAAAATAACGATTTGTTGTGTTCGACACGTTTACACTGTTTTTATATGAACAGTGCGTATGAGGAATAGGATTGGCTACAACATGTTTGACAGACAGCAGCATTAGCCAATCAGCTGCAGGTACTGAGAGCGCTCAGATCGTCGTGAGGCGGAGGAAGTGAGCAACCACGGTCACCCTCCATCTTCGAAACCATCGTAACGACAATTTGCTTGAGGGGGAAACTGACAGATAAAGGTAAATATTTTGCATTCTGTGCACACTAGGTCGTATGTATGTTCAGTTAGTGACTTAAACTGATATTTGATTATTTTAGAGTGTGCATGTGAGGCGGTTGGATTTTGCGCGCAAATTACTTGACTCCATAGTTCGCTCAAATGCTAAGTGTGCAGACAGTGGGTACAATGAAACATGCTAATACATTGTTTTGTTACTTTAACGAATGGTTTTTACTCTATGCATGTTGTTGTATTTAATGTGCTAAAGCCTAAATGCCATTCAAAATGAAGTCAAATGGTGTTTTAGCTGCAAAACCCTCTGCCTCAGTCAGCCAGTTAGCTTGCAGGCTAATATTTTAGCGACTCTGAAGATGATCCGCCGAGCGCGTACAGTAACCAATCAATGACTCGCGTGTGTTTACTTTGACTGTACAGGCGCACAGTTTGGAATAAACTGCTGTAGGGGTGCATGAATCATGAGCGGGCTTAATGTCAAAAAGCTCAAAGTCAATGAGCTGAAAGAAGAGCTCCAGCGGCGAGGCCTGGACACTCGGGGGCTGAAGGCGGATCTGGCGGACAGATTGCAGGCGGCACTGGAGGCCGAGGCGGCTGGGTCTGCGCCATCGGACGAGCAGGAACAAGAATTTGAGGCTGGCGGGGAAACGGGAGAGGGCAATGATTATCAGGAGGAAGGTAATACGTGTTTTAATGTATATGTTTTGAACTGGTTATGTTGTGGAGCTGCAACCCAGGCTGTGTTGTTGTGAATAGAGATGTGCTTCAGAGAGATTAGGAGAGATTATTTATTAGGGTAACCTGGCAACGTGTCAGACCACCATAGGGGGGCCCCTTTTGATGCAGGACATCCATAAAACACAATAAGCACTTTTATTACTATTATTATTATTATTTTAAATTTAGGAGCATCTAATAACATTAGTGCGTCTATGGTAATTTTACTTTTGTGTGAATTCTATTAAAATGATTTAATGTTTATTACAGTCATTTTTCAGCACTTTCAAATGACTGAAAAATTTGTTGATGACAGTAATGCAACAAAAAATAGTGTAATTTTTTTTTCTAGTAATGCTTAGCTTCAAAATACATTTTCTTGTAAATGCTTTTCAGAGTATTTTTATATGTGTACTAACTAACTATACTAACAATAGTAAATTATGCATAATTACAAGTAATTAACACTAACTCTAATCTTACGTTACTTATAAAATACATTTCGTTAGTTATTTTTTTAGTAACTAATAGCGTAATAACACTGTAATAAGCTGCTTTGTGAGCAGAAGAGACTTGTTTAGAAAACATTAAAAATCCTACTGTCCAAAAACTTTTGACTAGTAGTGTATCTTTAGGTAAAAAAAAAGAAAAAGAAAGAAAATAAATTGCTTGTGAATAAGAAAATTAATAAGCCAAGGATATATTGTGTAAATTTCTTCAGAAAATGCATGTCTTTTCTAGTTATACTCAGCTTCAAACTCTTTGTTGTTATCTTTAAAAAAAATATATACATTTATATTTGAGTAGTTACAAATGACTGGAAAAGTCATGTACATTTTTTTATAGACAGTAATGCAACAATATATTTTAATTCTGCTTAATTTCTATGCAGAATTTGCAGCCAGAGAGCAAGATTTTGGAGAAGAGGCCAAGGCACAGTTTGATGATGGAAACAGCACAGACCTCTACCAGGGTGGATTTGATGATCAGGGAACCGAGAGTAACGAAGGCAATGAGGACAGCACTGAGACCCCCATACCTGGTTTTGGAACAAGCGATTATTCATCAGACGCACCAGGACAGATGACAGAGCAGTACTCCTATGACCAGGATGAATACCAGGAGCCTGAGGCCAAGCAGGCTGAGGTGAAGCAGGAGTATGAGGAGACGCCTTCACATGCAGAGCCACAGCGGGAGCAGAAGTTTGACGAACCAGCGTCACGGCAGACCCCGGAGGGAGACTCAAGTCAACGCAGCCAGCAGGGAGAATCTGGTAAGAGTGGACAAGTGTTTACACGACAAGGGGTGAATTCTCTAATAGTTCTAATAAAGACCCACAGTCCTATGAAGCATTGCATATGACATTATCAAATAAAAAAACAATAGAGAAATATAAAACTCTTCATTTAAAGTTGTTTATTGTGTCTGCAGAAACAATATATTTTAATGCATTAATGTTAGTTCATTTTAACATATAAGGAGGCTTTGCTTGATGCAGCTCTCTGATTGGTGGAATTTTCTGTACAATGTAGTTTTTCTCAGAGAATTCCGCTATTAAACAAAATTAATGTGAATAGATGGATTGAACAAAAGCATATAACAGTATATTAACAACCTCAGTGCTCACAACAGGTTTGTCAGTATTTTATTTTTTAAATTACAGAGAAAATTAAGTTTTACTTTCAGAACTTCTGACTGCTGTGCTTTATTACCACATAAATATATTTGATGTGGCTTATGATATATGTATCCAAATCTTTTCAGAGAGTTTTGAGGTGAAGACTGAGTATAAGGCCGACGAGGAAGTTCCACAGCAGGCTGAGCAGGCCAGTGACTGGGATGCACAGGCCAAATCAGAGGATGATAGATACTCTTCATACAGTCGCAAGAGGTCATATGATGAGAGTCGAGGATACGGTTACTATGAACATCGTGAGGAAAGAAGGTAAGTTAAGTCTCCATGGATTTACTTTAATCAAATTTAAACTAATTAAGAGTTTTTGTTTAAATGGATTAGCTTAATTTTTGTTTTATTTGTATTGCACAGTCTCATAGTTCTTATTGGTTTTTATAGGGGAAGATCACCACAGCCTCCAGCTGAAGAAGAAGAGGAAGACATTGATGATAAACTTGTGGTCATTGACACCTGTGAGTATAATCAAGGAGTGATGTTTTTGTGATGAAGCTGTTTAGGGGGTGTAATAGTACACCAAAATGTACCTATGGTTTGGTACATACTTCGGTTTTGAAGTCACGACTAGGTACGGTTTTCATGAAAAAAAAAAAATAATAATAATTCACTCTGTCTGTCTTGTGCAAATGTGTGTACCTGCACTCGTTCATGAAAGTCTGCAACATAAACAGACTTGTTTGCTGTCAGGAAAATTCTTTATGCAAATTAGAAATACTTTAGTGAATTTGTAACATTTCTAAGTAAGAATACAACCATCAGATGTAAATTGTGCGCTGAGGAAAATGCAACTCTAATGTATTAAATCGCACGTCATGTTATGTTTAAGACAACTTGGATTGTGCACATATTTGGCATCAGCTCACTCTGTGTCTACCATTATTTTTATATCAATATATCATATATTATATATCAATATAAACAATATTTTTCCATCCTAGACATGAAGGATGAGTTTGAAATTGCATTCTTCCACAAGTGCAGAGGTTACGCATATGTCGAACCAAAAGTCCCAAAACTATTTCCATTACACCCCAATTTGGAGTGCTGTATTTTCATTTCATTGTAACCAATACCGATGCCGTGCTCATGTTCTCATTCATTCTCATAAAATGCTCTGATACCACACAGCATGTTTACAGTGTTTGTGTTCACACAAAGAAACACTGAACAGAACAGAGAGCAAAATGAATTTTTTTTTAAATTAAGGATGTCTGTGATGTAAATGTATGTAATTATTCACATTACGTAATGGCTTCTTGTTTGTTTGTCTCTAGATAACTGTGACCTGCACTTCAAGGTAGCTCGTGACAGATACAGTGGTTACCCTCTGACCATTGAGGGTTTTGCCTACCTCTGGGCAGGTGCTCGAGCCACTTATGGTGTTAACAAAGGACGTGTGTGCTTTGAAATGAAGGTAACAAAGATGCTGTTTATTGTTTGAAGCCATACTTGATTGTTTGAGGACACAGTGATCTGATTGTCCTTTTCTTTTTTCAGATAAATGAAGAAATTTCAGTAAAGCACCTTCCTTCCTCTGAGCCTGACCCTCATGTGGTGAGAATCGGATGGTCCCTGGATACTTGCAACACTCAACTTGGTAAATGACCGGACTTAAAATAACCCTGCTTCAAGGCATTTCTGCCACCTTGTGTGTTTTTCTTTAGTAAGATTAATCAAAAAGCATGGTAGATTTTGCTGGAAAGTGTGAGGTTTGTGTTCTCTGCTGCATTAACATTGTAGTTTAACAGATCCTTCCTTCATATTACAGGTGAAGAACCCTTCTCTTTTGGCTATGGAGGAACTGGCAAGAAATCCTCCAACTGTAAATTTGAGGACTACGGGGAAAAGTTCAGTGAAAACGATATCATCGGCTGCTATATTGTAATTATGTTTTTCTCTTATGCTTCTAGATTAGATTACACAGTGCATCTTAAAGAAGTCCACTTCCAGAACAAAAATTTACAGATAATTTACTCACCCTCTTGTCATCCAACATGTTCATGTCTTTCTTTCTCGATAAGAAATTATGTTTCTTGAGGAAAACATTCCTGAATTTTTCTCCATATAGTGGACTTCAATGGTGCCCCCAAGTTTGAACTTTCAAACTGTAGTTTAAATGCAACTTCAAATGGTTCTAAACAATCCCAGCTGAGAAAGAAGGGTCTTATCTAGCAATCTTGTCTACTTTTTAACCTCAAAGACATTTTTGACATTTTTGAACATTTTGAACTGGAAGTGGACTTCTCCTTTAATATGAGCTCAGAGACTACTATTAACCATATCTCTTTTCTTTTTTCCACTCTGATTGTTTTTCCATAGGACTTTGAAAGCAGTGAGCAAGTAGAAATGGGATTCTCCAAAAATGGCAAGTCGCTGGGCCCATGTTTCCATGTCTCTCGAGAGGAACTGGCTGGACGTGCTCTTTTCCCACATGTGTTGGTGAAGAACTGTGCTGTGGAATTCAACTTCGGACAGAGAGAGGAGCCCTTTTTCCCTCAGCCGGAGGGCTTCACCTTCCTTCAGGATATTCACCTAGACGAGAGAGTCAGAGGGACACTGGGACCCGCCAATAAATCTGAATGCGAGGTTTGATGTGGAAATTAACTTTTAAGAATAATAATCATAATGTATTGGAGTCTCATCAACAAGGATTCCATAATGAAAAAGAATTGTGCTTTCAAATTTTCAGCTGTGGCTGAAATGTATGCATCTATAATGTAATTCAGTGGAGGTTAATAATTTATAAACACATGTTGAAAAGTGATGCCATTATTTGATGACTTTTAAACTTGTCTACTTATTGTAATTTGCCAAAAGACTATACGCAGACTGGACAATTAATTCTCAAGACCTCATTTATATTAACCAGCTCTGTAATTATTGCATTATAATGTTTAATACATAACAGCAAACCAGATGTTTACATTTAAAAGACATGCATGTGATCAGTGGACAGAAGATATTGACTCCATGTTTTCTTTTTAGATCCTGATGATGGTTGGTCTGCCTGGTAGTGGAAAAACCACCTGGGCCATAAAACATGCTCAAGAGAACCCTGACAAGAAGTACAACATCCTGGGCACAAATGCTATCATGGATAAGATGAAGGTATGGCTTCCGGGTATAATCCCTATTATTATGGCAGAAGTGCATGGTAAAGCCTTATAGGAAAGTTAGGTTGTTTTTGAAGAACCATCACAGCACATTCAGACAGACATTTTTGGCAAGGGATGGGCAACTCTGGCCCTTGATGTCTAACGTCCTTCAACATTTAACTTCTGCTAAACCAAACACGCCTGCCTGTAATTTTCTAATAATCCTCAAGGCCTTGATTTTGGTTTGGTTTTATCATGATTGGAGCTAAACTGCAGTAGGGGTGTGCATCAATGACAATCTCAAAATTTTCTGGAATTTTTAAGCAGTGCTTAGACAATATTTTGCTGAGCGTGTTATTGTACTGGTATTTTGGCAGGTTTAGGAATGGTGTGGACAGCTGACTACCAAAGCTTTTGATATTCTTCATATTCTCTGCAGTACTTCGTTTGCAAAAGTAACAGAAAATAACTTTTCCCTTAAGTTTAAATAATTTTTACTTTTTATTGGCATTTTTACTTTTATAAGGCCAAGTCTCTTATAATCTAATTAAATGTGTGCAGCATTTTTTGTGTGAAATTCTTACATTTAATCAGTAAATATAAATGGTAAGACACTAAAGGTCTGCTACCAAACAAATGAAATCAGTTTGTGTTTGCAATGCAGAGGTGGCACAGAATCTGCATCTGATGTAGCATTTTACACAGATTGTTTAATGCGGGACATGAATGCATTTAACCTGCAGTTACAAATGCATAAGTAATGATTTAAAAACCAGATGTTGAATATTTGAAATGATTTTGGGAGAAATAGTGGCGGCAAATCACTGCATGAGTGAGTCATTAAGTCATTCATTCAACTAATTTGTTTAAACGGCTGATTGATTCAATAATGAAACACCGTTGTGTGTTACTCAGATATGCAAAACAGTTGTGCTGTGGCTTTGTTTGGACCTTTTTTCGCTGGCGAAATAGAGCAAAATAGGAACTTGTGTCAAAAATGTGAGCTGATTAATATTAACTTACTGTTTATTGGACTGTTTTATAAAATCAACATCACATTTACAATCATACTGATATTTGGAGAAAACCTGTACTCTTGTGTGTGTGTGTGTGTGTGTGTGTGTGTGTTTTTATTTTATTTTATTTATTTTTTTTAAAGCTATGTCAGATGATATAAATCTAAAAGTCATATGGGGACATATTATTCCCTTATCTTCAATTTTGAGGGAATTCTACATTTATTTTAATAGACTAAACCAGGCGATGAAAAGAACGATTGGATAGGGGATTTAACCTAAAGGTTAAAAAAACTGTTAATAATTGGTTACACAGAACTTTATTACATTAATTTAACACCATATACAACAGCCTACTTGCTGCACAGTCTGCAACTTTTGTTAGGGCACCTTATTTTGCGGGGCTTCCTAAAAAAAAGATTCTAAAGCCCTATCATATGGTGTTTTGACCTCGACAACCCAACTAGGCTAGCCTACATTTTACCACAAACTTGCGACTAGTTAACTTTCTAAAGAAGGCGCAATCGCGTTTGCTAAGGGTCGGGACTTACAGTAACATCAACACACTGAAACTATTGTATTCA
>JAHKKF010526703.1:0-20014 GCA_019740295.1 Labeo calbasu
CCCAAATTTACATGAAAGTACTAGTCATCTTCAAAATGTATATTTTTGGCATAGCGTCCAGTAAAAAAAAAAACAATTGACAAAATTTCTCTCTCTCTCTATATATATATATATATATATATATATATATATATATTATTATTAATAGGAAAAAAATACTTTTTGTATTATATAAAGTATATTATTTGTATTCAGATTTAATTTATGTTATACATTTAAATATATAATGGACATAATTTTTATTCTTATTTATTTATTTATTTATTTGTTTTTCTCTTTTTTTTTAGTTTTCTTTTATGTTTTTCCTCTTATTCTTTCCTAGTCATAGAGGCCTTCTCTACCCATGTAACATATTTTAAAAAAATAATTATTATTATTTTTTATTCTTGTCTTCCTGTAAAAATTATTTTTGTATTATTAAAAAAATATTATTTGTATTCATTTTTATTTCATGTTTGTATTTACATATATTTAAATATATAATTGACATCATTTCTATTCTTATTTATTTATTTATTTCTCTTTTCCCTCAATTTTCTTGTTTTAAGCATAAAATATAATATGCATGGTGCATGTTTTTCCTCTTATTCATTCTTATTCAGAGAGCCCTTCTCTACCAATGTAAAAGATTTAAAAATATTTTTTATTAATGTTTTTTCTTGTTTTTCTGTAAAAATCACCCCTAAAACAAGACAGATAAATGTTTGTTTTTGTATTATAGAAATTATTTTTTCAAATATTTATTTTGTTATTGTTCATATTTATATATATTTAAATATATAACTGACATAATTTCAATTCTTATTTATTTATTAATCACCCCTAAAACAAGACAGATAAATGTTTATTTTTGTATTATATAAAGTATGTTATTTTTATTCTTATTTGTTTTAAGTTTTTATTTATGTATATTAAAATATATAGTTGATATAATTTCTATTTATGTTTATTTTTCTATTTTTTTTATTTTTTATTTTTATTTGTTTTAAGAATAAATTATCATATGGATGGTGCATGTTTTTCCTCTTATTCATTCATATTCATAGAGGCCTTCTGTATCCATAATACATTTAAAAGTAATTATTTTTCTTGTCTTCCTGTAAAAATTATTTTTATGTTCGTTATTTATTTTTATATTGTTGTTTTTTTACCCAACTGTTAATAGGGGGTTTTTTTCATCGAGGACAAACATGTGTTTTTCTTGTATTCTACATGGCTTTCCCTGCCAGTATAACACATTTATCTTGTTTGCTTGTTGATCTCTTATAAATATAAGAAGTTCACAAAAACACATAAATTCCAAAAGATTTGTTTAATTTCCCGCTGAAACGTTTCAACAGCCGCCCTCACATTAGCATGAATGCGAACAGACCCTCAGTTGACTCGCCGTGTCCATATTGAAATCACATGCAGACCATGAGCTCTCTGAATGAGCAGATGATAGAGAGGGCTCTGTTTCCTCTACTGTGGATGAGTGCAGAGGAATGCAGCGTTTTAAGAGACCTCTATCTCTGCTGCTTCGCGAAGACTGTGGGAATGCACTTGCCAGGTTTTGAGCGTGTTTATATGGAAGACATATAATTGTGTGCTTTGTTTAGATGTTTGGTTCAAAAATTGCCTGTGTTTTTGTGGCCGGTGCCACCTTGCTTGTTTTTGCCAAAAGGTCCTAAATGGGAATAGTCTATAGAGACATGGAGCTTTTGATGTACCTACCACACCCAGAGAGAAAGAGAGAGAGAGTAGGTGAACTCATGTGTCAGGTTGCTGTGGGATTTCCTCCCTCAACCCTCTGATGTTCTCTCACTCTTCTCATCCCTCTTTTCTACGTTTCCTCTCTCTGACTCTGTTGACATTTACAACACTAGTGCTCATTGTGCACATAAAACTAACTATACCTAAACAATTGAAGTAATACAAATTGCGAACAATTTGGAAAGTTGCATTACGCAAGAAGTTCACTTAGGTGTCTTTAATGCATGCATTTAATGCATCTTTCTAAGCAAACATGAGTGTTTGTTTTGTAAAGGGCCATTTAGAGGGTGATTCAAGATCTCTGGTCCAGGCACTGAGACTCAAACCACTTAACAAACCGACCATGTCGCCGAGACAATGAAAAGCCCCTTCCTGCTTCGTAAAAGTGAGAAGGCCTTTCACAGCTGATAGCCGACAGGTGATTGCACAAGGACGATGTCCGTGTTTGAACTGCAGACAGGTGTTTGTGCCATTTGCCCACTTCAGACTTATCACTGGGGTGTTAAAAGTGAGGGTGGGTGGAGGGGGGCTGGCCAAAGCTTACTGGTATGTGAGCAAAAGCCGTTATCCTACAGTTCTTTGATCTTAGGTGTGAATGTCCGGCATGGTGGGCGAGTGTCACTCATTTAGCGTTTCAGTGAGAGACGGGGTCTTTTGATGGAGCTCTGCATTAAAACAGTGCTGTGAAAGGCCCACCGCTTCATGTACCACTACTTAAACACACAACTACATTTGTGTGTGTGTTGTAAGTGAACATGGGAGCAAAAGAGGAAGAGCTGTTCCTATATTGATGTTACCCAGTACTAATGATGGCAGTCTTTAAAAACACTGAAAATAAATTCTAAGTAGTATTTTTGACTCTTTTCAGTAAAAATATCTAAACATCTAAACAAGATAAATGATTTTTCTGTTAAAGTATTTATATTTGTTTTAAATATTTCTATCATTATATCATTATCATCAGATTTAATAAAAAAAAATATTTATAAATATAAATATGTATGTGTGTGTGTGTATATATATATATATATATATATATATATATATATTAATAAAGAGTAAAACAAGATCATTTTTCAGTTTTAATTTCTGAAAAAATATATTAAATTGAAATTTAAATGTTAAATTCTAATTTAACTTTAGATTTGTTTATTTATTTATATGTATTATATTTATTACAACAATTTATCATACTTGTCTTACCTGTTTTCTTCTCAAGTACATTTAAAAATAATAATAATAATTCAAAACAATTCATCCAAAAAGTATTTTTTACTATTTTCAACATCTTTGCATTTATTTTTGTATTTATTTAGCATTTTTTTATCATTATATTGGTAACACTTTAAAATAAGTTTAAATTTGTTAACATTAGTTAACTACATTAGTTAATATGAACTAACAATGAACATTACTTGTATTGCTTTTATTAATTTCAGTGCATATGAATCGCAACATTTACTACTACATTATTATCATTCAAAGTTTTAAGTAATGGACCTGAGCTAACATGAACTAATGAACAGTTGTGTTTTTATTATTTATTTATTTATTTACTCCTAAAATTTAAAGATAAAGATAATACATACTCCTGAATTGTAATGTTAATACAAAAAGGAAACACATTTTTTTATATTCATAAAACCAAAAAATGTTAATTTATATTGTACATGTAACATTTCTGTATTAATTGTATTTATGTATATATACTACATTTATTATAACATGTTATAAAACAGGTTTTAGACAATTTTGCTTCTCAAGTAAATTTATCTTGTTTTGAGTATATATAGATATTTTACTTCGATTTTTAAATGATTTTTTTGAAGTGAAGCTGATTATAAATGTCCTCCTATAGGTTCCTATACTTCTACACAGATGATCTGTTTTAAATCTCCTCATCTTTCTAGATTTCATGGTCACCACAGAGTCTCTGCATCACAAATTGATGTCAGAGAGCGTAAAGGAGTCGAATGTAGTAAAATACTTTGATCCACCAACACAATATTTAATAACAGGGCTGACTTTACCCTTGAAAATTTTTAGATTTTAGTCTGTGTGTTCATGCCTCATTAGATTTTTTATATTTCAGGCCAACATTCCTATAACCCAAAGCTCAGTTGGGTGGCAAATCTTTCAGCATTCTTTGCGTGAAGCCTTTTTACTTTTGGGAAGGGAAAACAACAAGCTGCAGTTTAATCACTTCAGCATGTGAGAGCTGTTAAACTGACATAGGAGAACAAGAAGGCAAGAATATCTGCTTTGTTTAACATGCATTCACTGATGTTAGTAAATGCCAGCGTGTAGGGGCTCAAATGCGGCGTATGACTGATATGCAATGCATATGGAGTCGCTTTCTCTTGGGGGCCCCGAAAAAATACATAAACATTATATTCCTCATAATGAGCCTTTTAAACCCCCCAAAAGAGGGATGTCCGGAGTCAAATCTTACGTACCCCCCTCAAAAGCGCATATATGAGAAAATAAATGCGTGTGTGGTTGTGAGTTTTGGAGGAGTTTCATCTCATTTCCTGCTGACATTAATGAACGAATCCCCCCCCCTCATAATATGTTAGTTTAGAGATTGTGGGTTGTCAAACTCCTCCAAACAACAGGATGAGAAGATCAGAACGATGCCTCATAGAGGATTAGAGACTGCCTGTAGATCAGGGTGACCGCAAGGTTGCAAAGTGCTTCACGTCATTACGGAGCTGCTGCAACAAAAGACCACCCCTGGATGTATGTATTTGTGTTGGGGGAAGGTGCTGCTGGGTTGCATGATGTTATATGACAGCTGTAGATAGACTGTGTATGCCTGAGTGTTAGTTAAATTGTTTAGTGAGTTCGGTAAACTGAGAGCCAGCCCACATGATTCCGGTGTATAAACAGCTTTTCATCAATCAAGCGTTCATTTTTGTTTTTTGTGTTTGAAGGACAGTTGTCCAGAAACACCCGGTTAATAGTTCTCCATCTCACACCCCCGTTTACAGGTCGACAACAACAGGAAATCCAAGAGTTAAAGTTTCGAAATGCCGCTAAAATTCCATTGATCTAACAGTAAAGTTTCGACACTTGTCCATCTGTGAATAGCGACACTCTTTTCCCTCCACATATGTGAGGAAAAGCCTGGGCAGCGGGAGCACAGGATACAAGCCGCTATGCTCAGGAACAAGTTAAGTACGACCTGCGAGGCAGAGACCTAAAATTGGACTTACATCCTCCATGTGCCTCACTTCCCTCTCGCTTAGTTTTTCAGCCAACGCCTACATTCATTTTTACAGTCAAGGATGTTTCTCTTGTTTTGGCACGAATTTCAGTCGTGAGTCATTAGGCATTTCTACATGACTTTAAGCAATGTGCACTGATGAGGATATTTCGAGTAAGTGGTGTGTCATGGTCTTAAATCGTAATTGGTACAATGTGTCATGTCCATAGTAAACTCTCACTAATAACTAAACAAGTTGTTATTCTATTAGACCTTAAAGGTCAACTGAAGCGCTTTAAAAAATGCAGCGTTATTCTATGTGCTGACGTCATTTTAACTGAAACAGGAAGACAGGGCGGGACATATCAAGCAGTCCCGCCCCCTTTTTTTAAATAGCCAGTAGCGTTTCAAAGCCGCTAAGCCGCATTTGACAGTGTATGAGAGTCACAATCTCATCCATATTGTTATAAAATATAGCATTTTGTGTAGAATTCAAATAGTCTGACGTTTTATGGTCTGCGCCGACGCGTATGATTAACTGCATGTGCGCTCCGGCGATTCTCATGACGCAGCACGAAGCCTAGTCTCAGCCTCAGACGTCACACCCACGGACCGGTAGCTGAACGTCTGATGCATACGGCACACTTAGCTGGAAACAGTTCAGGAGTTTCGAAGTCGTCATCGGATTGGTTAGAATATACAGGATTTCCAGGAGACGCATGTCGCGTTCTGTAACGTTCCGCCTGGAAACAAAAATGCTGTGGCGCCAAACTCTCTCACGAAAGAAAAAAGCCGTCGTGTTTACAACTGTGACGACGAACGCTTATCAAAATCAACTAAACGCTGGATTTTCGAAGTTCACAGCATAGAATCTTTAAAATATTTCCAAGAGTTTTCCACGCCAGTCTGTTATTTGTGGTGACATTCCACGCCCTTAAACATGACGCGGCACAAAACGAAACGTGTTTGCTTGCTTTACCTGTCAGTCATGTGGCCTATTGGGTGGGCCTTGGCCATTCAAAGCGGACAAGGTTCCCAGACCTTCCGCCGTCAGTCTGAAGGTCTGGCTACGCGAGACTACATGAAGCCAGACTTCTTTGACCCCAATGGAAAGCATATTTACACTGTCTGAATCATTGCCTATCCCCTATGTAGTTTACCATGTGCCATTCACCCTACAAAAATCGGTGAACAAGCCACCGATTTCAGCCACAGCCTTAGCTTGTACTTATAGTGTAGGGGGCGGGACGCTTTGGATTCTAGAGAGCATTTGATTGGACAGAATGTGTCATTAATCCATATTGGCGTTAAATTACGTTTTTTGAATTTTGCCTTTTTTTGAAACACACTAGCTTATAGATAACCTTAAGGCTAACATATTCATACTAAAAGTTAAATAACTTTAAAGAAGAAGTGTAAAAATTATACACTACTAGTGGCAGGAAATGGAATTACAGTCTATTTGTTTTTAGTAACGCTTTACAATAAGATTATTTGTTGAAGGAGAAATTCACTTCCAGAACAGAAAATTTACAGATAATTTACTCACCCCCTTGTCATCCAAGATTTTCTTTCTTTCTTCAGTCATGAAGAAATTATGTTTTTTTCGGGATTTCTCTCCATATAATGGACTTCGATGGTGCCCCCAAGTTTAACTTTCAAAATGCAGGTTCAAAGGGCTCTAAATGACCCAATCCGAGGAGTAAGAGTCTTATCTAGTGAAACAATTGGTTATTTTCTAAAAAAAAAAAAAGACAATTTATATACTTTTTAAACTCAAATGCTCGTCTTGTCTAGCTCTGCGTGAACTCTGTGTATTCTGGTTCAAGACAGTTAGGGTATTCTGAAAAGCTCTCATCTCATTTTCTCTTCCAACTTCAAAAATCGTCCTACATCGCTGCAGACCCAGTACCGACCCAGTGTATACAAACTGAATGTGCAAAGAAGATCAAACATCCATTACAAAAAAGGCTAGAACAGTGATGTAGGACGATTTTGAAGTTGGAAGAGTTTTGACGAAAATGAGATGGGAGTTTTTCAACATTCCCTAACTGCCGTGAACCGGAATACACAGAGTTTACGCAGAGCTAGACAAGACGAGCGTTTGAGGTTAAAAAGTATATAAATTGTACATTTTTTAGAACATAACCAATTGTTACGCTAGATAAGACCCTTCTTTCTTGGCTGGGATCGTTTAGAGCCCTTTGAACCTGCATTAAAACTGCATTTTGGATGGGCATCATTGAAGTCCACTATATGGAGAGAAATCCTGAAATGTTTTTCTCAAAAAACATAATTTCTTTACAACTGAAGAAAGACATGAACATCTTGGATGACAAGGGGGTGAGTACATTATCTGTAAATATTTTTACAGCATTTATAGGTAGTGGTTAAAGTTAAATTTTACATACAAATATATTCTAACATTTAAATATATATTGACATATAGTTACATATTTATAAGTGAACATAAAACAAGAATAATAAATGATGAACAAATTATTTTATTGTTGTTGTGATTTTTAATATTTGAGTTATATTTTCTTAGTTTTATTCTAAAATAAATATAATTTTATTATTATATAACGTAATTATTTCATTACATTTTATTGTATATATTTATTTATATCTTTTGATTCATAGATTTATGCTTAAAACAAGAAAAACAGTAACACTTTACAATAAGGTCTGTTAGTTAACATTAGTTGATTACTCTAGTTAGCATGAACTAAGAATGAACAACACTTCTACAGCATTTATTAATCTTGATGTTAATTTCAGCATTTACTAATGCATTACTAAAATCGTTAAAGGTGTATTTGTTAACATTAGTCAGTGCACTGTGAACTAACATGAACAAACAATGACCAACTGTGTTTTTATTGACTTACATTAACAAAGATGAATAAATGCTGTAATAAATGTATTGTTTGTTGTTTGTTCATGTTAGTTAATACACTAACCAATGTTAACAAATGACACCGTATTGTAAAGTGTTACCGAAAAACTATTTGCCAACAAAATGGCATTTCAGTATACTTAATATTTAGATGTTTCTACAGGAGTGAAACCTGTTTGAAAACAATCGTGTTTGCATTTATATTTGGTGCCTCTAGTGGGCAGAACTTTATGTTCAATAAATGCTTCTTAAACACCTTTGTTTGCTCACTGAGCGCATGGGAAGATGCAGTGAGGTTCAAAACCAGTGCATGGATTGAAATTAGAGGCTTCATGCTCTCGCTTAATGTGGATCTCCTCACTGCAGCATGCTTCCTGTCCTGAGGTTTACACGGTTTATTTTTCTCAGCGTGACCCCCACGGTTACCCCAACCCCTGTGTGTGTGGCAGAGTCGGGGCCAAGGGAGCCCAGGCGCCACACATTCGCGCTCAGCTCTCCTTCCCCTCGCTTCTCACTGGAACTGAGACCTCAGAAACACATGTCTCTGATCAAGTGCAGCCTGCGTCATTGGTTAGTAAACACGCAGCTCCAGGAAAACCAACAGAGAGCACATTCATCTTCAGCAACCCTGTGACTTAGTGAGTGTGTGATTCATTATTCTGTAATAAGGTCTCTCTGCTTCTCCAGCGGCCCTCTGGCAAACTCCGAAGCTCTTGGAAAGAGAGTTGAGGGCCTTTGTTTGCATTTTGTTTCGTGGTTTTGTTTAGATGCTATTGTTCATGGGAGACCTTGGCTTGGAGGAGTTGATGCAGAAGTGTCTCTGTCTGTAATTAGACTCGTACTGCTTGTACTGGGGCACATCTGATGGACAGACACTGAGAAATGCGGGTTACACGAGGTGAATTTCCGAGATAAAGATGTGTAATTAGCTCCTCTCGAGAAATAAGCAAAACTTTGCCATGCCATTGATCCAGAAGCACGTTCTGGACATCTACCTGTCAACCTGAAATAAAAGAGCTAAAACATTTACACTTGATTGCGTGTGTCCAGAACCTGAAAAATGGAGTTTATGGAACTAGGAAGTCATCCAGGCACGTCTGAATCCATTATTTGTAGATCTGTTCATTTAAATGCCTCCATATGGTAGTTTCTGAAGGTAGCGCAGATGTGTCCTTCCATGCTTATGACTTCCCTCAATTCTGCTCTTGAAACCCGGCAGTCGGCTGGAAGAATAAAACAGGTGTCTGGCAGAGGATATGAAAAGTTTGTTCATTTATAAATTAATTTTTTGCAGATCAAAACATTCACATAATAAAAAAAATCCTTGTTTTTTTATTCACTTTAGGTAACACAGTGCCATATTTGACTATAAATATTGCTGTAGTTAAGACAATGAAGATGTTGCAAGAGTCTCTTGGAGCTAATTTTTTGCATTGAATATTGAAAATTAGAAATAAAATACATGGTTTTTGAAGTGATGTTATAGAAAATTATAATAAAACAAACCTATTTTTTCAAAAAGTAAAATATACTGCTATTTTACAGTTTTAAACTAAATTTGACATGCAAATATGTTTTAACATTTAAAGATGGTATTTTTAGAACATCTTTTTAAAAATATGTATAATTAAATGATGTACAAATTGTTTTATTATTGTGTTTTTATTATTATTATTAGTTATATTATAAAATAAATATAATTTTAGTAGTAATTATTATTTTATTTAATTATTATTATTTAATAATTATTAAAATTGTATTCATTTCTTTTATTTTATAAATTTATTTATGTCTTTTGATTTATTCTTTTTATTTTAATTCTTAACAATTGATACATTGCTTTTCTTGTTTTAATTAAATTTAAACTATTTGCCAACGAAATCGGCATTAAACTTATATTCGCAATACCTAGTTTTCAACATATTTATGTATATAAAATATATTTGTCTTGTTTTAAGGACAATCCGTCTCTTAAAATTCCCATCCAGCTGATTTTTTTTTTTTTTTTTGAAAATTTATAAATAAAATATACACTTTTTGAAGTGATGTTATAGAAAATGATAATAAATGAAACTTTTGTAGTATTTTTTCATAAAGTAAAATAAACAGTTTTTTATTTCAGTAATATTTTTAAAATATAAAATATAACCTATTTTGTAATATATATATATATATATATATTTATTTATTTTTTTAGAAAATTATAATAAAATATGCAGTTTTATTTTGGTAGAGATATTTCTGAAAATGACAGTAAAATGTACACTGTTTTGTAATTAAATAAATGTACTATTTTTGTAGTGGTCTTTAAGATATTATATATTAAAAAAACTTTTAATTTTGTTGTGATTTTGTCTGACAATTCTAATGAAATGTACTTTTATTTTGTAATGATTCTTTGTCATGGCTCTCATACCACTGGTGGTACCAGAACCACTGCTGTTCTAGATCATGAGATGACGTTACGATGCATCGGAAGGCGGTCCGTAACCGGTTTCCATCATACTTAAGCGCTGTCTCTTAACCCATTGACTGACTGACCAACGAGGGCGTTCGGTTTCAGACACACGAGACATAACAGTGGTCTGGTGTACTAACAGCAGAGATGCTTGTAATGAACTTTAGAATACCTGTGGTGAGAAACGCGTGACTTTTTGCATTCAGCCAGTTTGACACAGACAGCGTGGCGGCGTTGGAGCATTCCCTCAGGCGCTAGTTTGTCGTGGGTGCAGAACCGCTCGTGTTTATAAGAGGCTGACAGCTTCTTCCTGTATCCCAGGCCCCGAGCCCCAAGTCCTGGCCAAGGCCCTAGCGGCGCTCTCCCCCTGACTGAGTGGGAGAGCAGGCGTGGGAGGGAATCTTGAGTGGGGGGATGGGGCTCCGCTGCAGCCGTACTTGCAGTCACTGAACACTTGAGCCCACTTGTTCTCTCCCTGCAAAGTCAGGCCAATGTAAACTCCCATTTCCTGCCTGGGACTTTGGGTGTCTCTGAGGGAGAGAGATGATCCGCATGTGAAGTAAGGCAAAGACACATCATACTTGTGCTCAAATTTAGCCATCCAAAGTTGAGAAAGAACGGAAAAAAGGGAGTATAAGAGACACACATGAGCCCTGAGAAAAGGGCTGGAATGTTAAACACATGCTTTATGGCAGCAGCAGCAGCCACTTTTGGTAAATTACAGTGAACGTTCTGGCACTTGGGAACGCGCAGTGGGGAAGGAGTTCTCCGATTTCAGAGCCAGACGTCTCATTATCCCTCAGGAACGACTGAATGAGAGTGCATATTTAGTTTTCATTTCTTAGCACAGAATATGCACTAAATATTCCTGCGGGTTGCGTTACAGCAAACTCTCTGGCGGCGCGCTGACGTGTTGGCTCACCGTAAACTTTCCAGGTTTGGAAATGTGCTTTTTTTGTGTGAATAAGATTTGATGAATCAGATCTGTTAGCTTTTGGTCTTTTTACCTGCTGACAGAGCAGATTTGAGCTTTATCAGGAATTTCTTCTTCAAAGTTTCTCACAGCAACTCCGATAACGTCACCTCATTAGGCCGCCTCTCCCTCCCCTCTGGGCTTGTTACAAATCGACCACATGTAACTGTTCTGCTTCCATTTCATACAGATGTTTTCCTGTCGCTTTTCCAGAGCGTTTGGAGGATTGCGTCCTTCCACTGTTGCAGTGCACCTAAAGATGAATTTACCCCAACTGCGTCACCAAAATGTAAAGCTTAAACAATTCTTTCCAAACTAGCACCCCCCTGGGATTACACCTCACTGTCGTAAACTACATGTCAGCACCTGACACATGCATTCCAGAGATTGTGTTTGTCTGTGAGTGGTTGTGTGACTAAATGGGAAGAGGCTCCTCATACTAGCACTCTTTCAGACGTTCGGATCTGGGACAGCACATGGAAGGACTTACCTCATGCTCCACAAACGCTCCTGCACTTACTATGAGAACTCACTCTTGCTCCTGACAGCAGCTGACTCACTGTCTGGATCCAACAGTTTGGTCTGATTAATGCAGACCTGCATTTCCACTACTAGCTTACAGTACAAGTGCTGTTTCAAGGATCCATTTTAGCTTTTCACATCCTAATTTTTACTATGCGGACAACACAGTATGAAAGCCTGTGTCCACCTCAGAGCAGAAAAGGAAAAAGGTTGTCATGAGATGAAGTTTAAACTAAGAAAAAAAGCAACTATGCGCAATGTATGTCGCAATTCTAACATACAAAGTAGCAACTGCAAGATACAAAAACAAATTGTAATATACAAAGTCGCAATTGTAAAATACAAACTCACTATGAGATATAAAGATACAAAATTGCATTGTGAGATCTAAAATCACAATTACAAGAAAGTAATTTACAAGATACAAGTTGCGTGAGATGTAAAGTTGCAATTGTAAGATACAAAATTATATTGTAACATAAAACGTCACAATTATGAGAAACTGTCACGATTACAAGATATGAAGTCTCATGAGATGTTGCAGTTGTGAGATACAAAAGTACATTGTGAGACGTATATAACGTATATAAAGACACGTGAGATATAACGTTGCATTTACGAGATACAAAATTACACTGTGAGATTTAAAGTCACGATTACGAAAAAGTTGCAATTACAAGAAGTGAAGTTGTGTAATCTAAAGTTGCAATTGCGAGATACAAAATTAAATTGTGAGATTCAAAGTCACAATTACGAGAAACAGTCGCAATTACGAAATATGAAGTCACATGAAATGTAAAGTTGCAATTGCAAGATACAAAATTACATTGTGAGATTTAAAGTCACAATTACGAGAAACAGTCACAATTACAAGATAGAATGTCACATGAGATATGAAGTTGCAAATGCGAGATACAAAATTGAGATTTAAAAGTCACATTTACAAGAAGCAGTCACAGTTACAAGATATGAAGTCATGTAAGATGTAAAGCTGCAGTTGCGAGATACAAAATTAGATTGTGATATTTACAGTCATGATAATGAGAAAATAGTCGCAGTTACAAGATAAGAAGTCGCGTGAGATGTAAAGTTGCAGTTGTGAGATACAAAATTGCGTTTAGATCTTAAATCACAATTATGAGAAACAGTCAGTTACAAGATATGAAGTTGTGTGAAATATAAAGTTGCAATTGCGAGATACAAAATTACACTGTGAGATTTAAAGTCACAATTACGAAAAAGTCGCAATTACAAGATATGAAGTTTTGAGATGCAAAGTTGCAATTGTGCAATACAAAATTAAATTGTGAGATTTAAAGTCACAATTACGAGAAACAGCAGCAATTACAAAATATGGTCACGTGAGATGTAAAGTTGCAATTGCGAGATACAAAATTACATTGTGAGATTTAAAGTCACAATTACGAGAAACAGTCACAATTACAAGATAGAAAGTTGCGTGAGATATGAAGTTGCAAATGCGAGATACAAAATTGAGATTTAGTCAATTACAAGAAACAATCGCGATTACAAAATATGAAGTCACGTGAATTGTAGTTGCAATTGCGAGATACAAATTTACATTATGAGATTTAAAGTCACAATTATGAGATAGAAAGTCACGTGAGATGTAAAGTTGCTGTTGCGAGATACAAAATTAGATTGTGAGATTTAAAGTCCATATTATGAGAAACTGCAAGATATAAAGTCTTTTTGCACAAAACCTTTGCGATACTTTATGAATGTCGATAAAAAACTGAAATTATGCCGTTTTTGTTAACCAATGTAATGCGACGCAAACGTAATTTTTTTCCTTGCGATAAGTCATGCTGATGGATGTTGGTAGGTTTACGTATGTCGCAGCCACCGCACTAGCCATTAATTTAAATTATAGGAGATGTAGGCATCTATCTTTACAGAAGGAGCACAGAAAGCCTCTTCTCGGATGCATCTAAAACTGAAACGAGCCACAGCGCGCCTGGTAAAAACACAAGCATTGACTAGAGTGGCTATGATCAGCTCTGCAGACTTGTGCAGTGTAAATAATGGGTTATCCAAGTTTTAATGGCAAGGAAAGCCCCTTATTCAAGCATTGTTTAGTCAGTGCTTGAGTAAGCAGTCACAAATGAGGTTTTTCGAACTGCCTGAAAAACCATTTCATGTGAGCATGAAAACTTTTTTGCGTTGTATGGGAGTTTTTGCTAAATTAACTTGTTTACATTAGGCATATTTTCAATTCACATTTTCAGTCTACAGCGAGATAAAGTCTCAGTTACAAGATCACATCGTAAGATTCAATTACAATTATGAGAAACAATGTTGCAATTGTAAGATATGAAGTCACATGAGATAGGCCATGTTCACACAGCAGCAGAATACGGTTGTCAGTCCTGTGTTTGAGTCTTTAATACGGTTAAGTTCACACACAGTATGGTTATTTTTACGGGACAACCGTATTCTATAACCGAACTCACACCCGTAAATTTTCAGGACTCGCAACCGCATTCTCTGAACACACGCGCTGTGTGAATGGAACAGGACTGGACTAGTTGTCTGTCACGGCTCGATTGGACTCTTGTCATGTCAGAAAGTGACAAAACTTTCAGTTTTATGGATGTCGCCATCTTTGATATTACTTTGGTCACTGTTGCTATGGTTGCTGGTAAGGAATACCAGCTTGACTCCCGTTGCACATTCATACAGACAGTATTCCAGATGCTTTTGTAAGCTGCTGTGTGAATGGGACATTTCGAGACTCACAGGCTATGTTTACACTGTCATTTTTTAGGATTGACAACCGCATTTACTTACAGGTGTGAGTCTTGAAATATCCCATTCACACAGCAGCTTACAGAAGTCTGTATGAACGTGCAATGGGAGTCAAACCCATATTCCTTACTAGTAACCATAGCAACAGTGACCAACAGTGTTGGGGGTAACGCATTACGAGTAATGCGAGTTACGTAATATTATTACTTTTTCCAAGTAACCAGTAAAGTAACGCATTACTTTTTAATTGACAAGAAAATATCTGAGTTACTTTTTTCAAATAAGTAACGCCAGTTACTTTTCCACCCATTTATTGATTAAAAGCTCTCCTATCCCCATGTTGAGAGAAATCGGGAGTAACATGGTAGTTCTAGAATAACTGAACGTGCATTTATTCATCTCACTCACAAAAAAAAACAGATTCAGTATTCCTCAAAATATAAAACAGTGAAATTCAACTCAGAATATGACGTAAACCTGCAATAATTAAATATGTTAATTATTACAAATATCCTTTATGCATTTAATCCCATTTTATTAACCAATGTCTTTGCTGCAGACCTTCGATGATCCAATTCAACCATACTAATAAGCAAAAATTACTCAAGATATCTATGTTATCTTTGTTTTCCTTTTTTTGCTAAAGAGTTAACTTTTTTTCTTCTGCGGTCTACTGTACAGACGTGAATTTACTTTTCTCAAAGCCTGAGGCTTTTGGTGTGAAAAGGCTTTTACATCTGCCAAAAATAGAACTTTTTATATTAAAAACAAACAAGCCAGCCCTGCCCAGATTTTAGAAGTAACGCAAAAGTAAAGTAACGCATTACTTTACATAAAAAGTAACTAACGTATTAGTTACTTTTTTCGCGAGTAATTTAATACTGTAATGCATTACTTTTAAAAGTAACTTTCCCCAACACTGCTAACCAAAGTAGTATTAAAATGGCGACGTCTATAAAACTGAACGTTTTATCACTTTGACACGACGAGTCTAATCGAACCGCGAGTTCTTTCATCAAACCTTCATTAACCGACAGCGGCTTTAATATATGGGTGAAGAGTGGAGCCGCGGTTGGATATAAAACGTTAAGATGACACGCAGCTCATTTCTACGTCACTGTAAGTTACCGAAACCATACATAAAAGCGCGCAACATAGGGTAGAAGCGCGTTTGTGCGGCAGAGCGGTTGAATGTTGTCCAGTCTAGATGTCCAGTCCTGTTCCGTTCACACAGCGCGTGTGTTCCGAGAATGCTGTTGTCACACCCGTAAATAACCGTACTGTATGTGAAAGTAACCGTATTCAGCACTCAAATACAGGACTGACAACCGTATTCTGCTGCTGTATAAACGTGGCCTGACACCTGTAAGTAAATGCGGTTGTCAATCCCAAAAACTGACACTGTAAACGTAGCAATAGTTACAACTGCTGCACTGTGAGAAATTAAGTCCTACTGTGAGATAAAAACTCACAATTGTGATACAAAAACACGATAATTACAATATATATATATATATATATATATATTTTTTTTTTTTTTTTTTTTTTTTCAAAATTACAAAAAATAAAAGTCACAACTGTGAGATACAAATCACAATGTAAGGTATAAAGTAGCAGTTGTCAGTTATAAAGTCCCATTTGCGAGATATAACGTTGAGGTATACATTTTGTACTCCAAGGTGGAAACAGGCCTCCATAGCAGTTACACAGGCCAGGTTTTGAGGTCAACAGATAGGAGCGCCTTACATCAATGCAGCATACACACGCAGCTCTTCCAACGCTCAGAAGCAAAGCTTCCAACATGAAAATATTTATGTAAGACATTCCATCAGTTTGCCTCGCAGCAATTCCTCCAGAGGCAAAATTACAGTTTGAACGAACACAGAGCGCTCAGATGCCTAAAACGCCATCAGGCCACAATGACATCTTTATGTCTTGTATATAAAAACGGATCTGAGTATACACATAAAGATCAACACACATATTCGTATGCATATGCAGGCCGGGAGACCGTTCTGGGTAAACCGTTTTGTTTGTAGAGAGCGAGCACGTGTGTGTGCGTGCAGTATGACAGGTGTGTGGGGCAGGTGCATGCAGTTGTCCCTGTGCTGTCATAGTGCATTCACCTGTTCACCTGCCACCCAGCAAACATCACAGTTACAAACCAGTGAGTCACTCCTATTCATGGGAAATGAAGCACTGTTCTCCTTAATAATGCATTTCAACAGCTTCAAATAGTATGAGCCATCAGATTACAGGTATGACCGAAGCTGAGTCCCAAATGACGTACTATACACTAGTCGCTTATACTGTGCACTGTGTGCTAGTGGATAAGTTTTACAAGGTTATTTTGTCATCTAACATAGGAGTCTGATAGCCCCTCCCCCTCTGCTACATAAGGACAACTTTGACTGTTGAGTGCAAAAATTTTTACAAATTGCTAAATGTTTACTCACTCTGAGGCCATCCAAGATGTGGATGAGTTTGTTTCTTTACCCAAACAGATTTTGAGAGATTTAGCATTGCATCACTTTCTCGCCAATGGATCCTTTGCAGTGAATGGGTGCCGTCAGAATGAGAGTTTAAACAGCTGATAAAAACATCACAACAATCCGCAAGTAATCCACACAACTCCAGCCCATCAGTTAACATCTTGTGAAAAGCTGTAATAAAAAATGATCACAAATTAAACATTAAGATGTTTTCTAACAGCTAAAATACAAGTCCTCTATCTGTAATATTGCTTTCCCAATTAAAATGTTGTCTTGTCTGAATCAGGAAAGAAATACGCACAGTGAAATATTGCTTACAACAGTCCAACATAGTTTTAAACAAATGTGTCCGTGGATTTTGATGTGAGAGGACAACAGCAGATGGTCTTTTTTTTACTGGAGGAAGCCTTATTTTGGACTCATATTTTGATCAGAAGTGATGGTTTAAATGTCTTAATGATGGATTTCGGTCTTAGAAACATACAGACTTCACAAGACACATTAGTTGATCAACTGGAGGATTACTTGTTGGCACCCATTCACTACAAAGTATCCAACTGTACTGAATCCAAAACAAGTGAGAATCAAAGTCTTTGTATAAACTTAAATTATTTTATTGGAAATGATTTGGACAAATACAAAGAGACATGAAATATGAAAAAGTTATGCTAAAAAAAATTGCACTGAACTTCAGTTTAAGAAAATATTTCATGCACAAATTGTGGCGTCAATAAATTCTGACATATTAAAGTCGATATGTCCACAAGAATAGTGGACAGAATATGAAAAACATTGTTGCCTATTTACTAAGAATGTCCTTTTCTTCACATCAGATAAAAATATAGACGTGTTGCATGTCATCACTTGAAAAAACATTGAGGTACAAAAAAAAAAATCTTTAAATTACAAAAAGTAGCATGGCTTTGATTTCAATGGTCCATCATTCGTTTTAATACTACAAAACGACAGGACTTCAATACTCTTTGGTAAATTGGAGTGCATTTTAAAACGCTGTTGTTCCTGTACAAAAGGAAGCGTGATAAAGAAGAGTATAAAAAAACAAAAAAGTGTGGTGAAAAGAACAAACATCGGTTAAAAACAAGTGATGAACCTTGCGCATGCAGGTTACAACCGACTAAAACCAACTTAAAACAACATGGTCAACTGTGGGCGCTCACAAGTCTCTCTAACAAGTGTGTTTCCAGAGAACTCGGTAGACGCCACCTGTCAGAGATGTGACCGTCAGGGCCGCGGCACCTGTTAACACACTGCCTCCGCACCACAGAACAGCTGTCTGTCTGTGTGCTTATGTTTGCGTGTGTGTGTGTCATGCTGAGAGACATACCCTACATGTGAGCCCACCCCCAACCTGACAGCAGTTGTCCCTGCTTCAGCTATTATACTTAAAACATTCATAGTTCCTTCATTTGAAGTAATTTGGTTAGGAAAAGTCTGTGGCATTTTGGAAATGTATCGACCGTGTTATGTTTAAGAAGTCCGCTGAAATGTCACGTCGTCCCTCTCCTGTCGCATATTGCGGGTGTTGCAAGGAGAAGCACACGGTCATTATTATCTCACAATGCACCGTGTCCGAATTAAAATGTAATGGCTCTTGGCGTTCTCAGGCTGTGGAGGGACAGCAGCCGGCTGCGGTGTGTTTCTGCAGCAAGGACATGCGGCTGAAGGTGCGAGAACAGGTGCTGCACTGGTATTTCTTGACATCTGCGTGGGTCTGCAGGTGCGCGCGAAGGTTAGAACGGTCCGCGAAGGCACGGTTACAGTGCGGGCAGGAGAACGGACGCTCACCTGTGGGAAAAAGAGAGAGAGATTAAAAACTAGAGTTAAATTTGCACGCTTTGCAATCGTAAATGTTCATTCTAAAAGTAAATCTCCTTGTTAAAAAACAATGTTAGCGCAATAGCTAACAGTCACATGGTAAACTGATTGAATCAACCGCAAGTACACAAAATAAGTGGCTATTCAGCAAGGATGATAACAAGTGCTCTCTAGCTTTCTGATTAACTTATCTGTGCTTATCTTTGCTCTCACACTAGTGATTGATAAGATTGTCCTATTGTGTCATTGTTAAAAAGTCAATACAATGAGTGATCAATGAAAAGCAATCCTATTGAGGGCAAACTCAAGAGACTGAGTGAATCACAAAGATAATGGTGTTGCATTAATGAAATTACTAACAAAAAAATTTAGAGGCTTCCAAAGAAAAATGTAAGATATTTAATTTGCAATCTTAAAAAATATTATGAAAAAGATTTAAGAAAATGCCTGAAATTCCAAAGCAAAATGGAAGAAAGATTTACTCTGCTACATATTTAATAAATAAATAAATACATGTCTGAAAAAAAAAATGAATTTTCATAGCAAAATAGAAAATATTTACTCTGATACATTTGAAAAAAAAAAAAAAAAAAAGAATTAACAATAAAGCAAAACTGGAAGCTGGAAGATATTTACTTGGCTACATTAAAATAAATAAATAAATTAATTAATTAATTAAAAAAAATAAAAAAGTAACATTTTAAAAATTTACAAAGCAAAATTGAAGATTTACTTTGAAACATCTTTTAAAAAATAATTAATACAAAAAAGGGTACATTTTAAAGGAAACCGGAAGATATTTACTTGGCAAAATCTTAAAAAAAAAAAAAATCAAAGTAAAATAATGATTTAAAAAAAAATTTAAACTTGAAATTTCCAAAGCAAAATGAAAGATTTACTATATTTAATAAGTAAATAAATAAATAAATACATATATACATACATGTAAAAAAATAAATACATTTCAAAGCAAAATGGAAGATACATCTTTAAAAAAATGTATTAATTAAAAAAAATTAAAATTCTAATGGAAATTTCTAAAGGAAGAAATTTACTTGGCTATATCTTTAAAGACAATCAATATAAAACAGAACAAACAAAAAAAAAA
>JAHKKF010526705.1:5990-17426 GCA_019740295.1 Labeo calbasu
TTCTACAATGACAATGTTGATTTAGTTTTGTTCAATAACAGGATCAATGTTACAATGTTTTCAGCTCTACAGAAGACAATAGTATCATTACTCAAGTCAATTCTGTGTTGATTCAGCTCAGTTCAATGGCAGTGCTGGTCTTACAAAGTTTATCAATTACAAATTAGACTAATCTAAAAAGAGGCTCTAAGGAAAACAATATTGTCATTATTCAGCTTAATTTAGTTCAAAGTTGATTCGGTTCAGTTCAGTAGCATTGCCATTGTTGCAGAGTTCATCAATCAATAAACTACTTTGAAGGCAGCCCTACTGAAGACAATATTATCCAACTCAATTCAGTTAAAGTTTTGCTGTCATCTGATAGTGTCAGTGAAGTCAAATCGATAGTGATAATTGTCTTTTAAGCCCTAACTGAGCTGAAACTCCATCAGGTGATAGCAGTGGAGAAAAGGCATAGGGAGAAACCAGGCTAATACTGATAGCAGATATATATTTGCTATTAGTATATATTAATAGCAAAAATTTGATTATAGTGAACAGTGCACTAGTAATGAGAACGAGACAGAAATTAGTGCATTAACTGTCATAAAAATTTTGTCACACTGGGTTCATTATTATTTCATCCATACCTGAGCAATGGTTCTATCTGGACACCATGATCGTATAAGAAGCAGTCGCCTAAAACAGTCTAAAGCTTGGTCATATGCATTTGGAATTGGTTCTTCCTCTGGTGCTTCTCGATCAAACCAGCTCTTCCACTGTTTCTCATGACGCGCAATCTGTTAATACACATGCACACATGTACACAAAAGGGAATGATTCTGGTACTTATTTGGACAGTTGAAATGAAATCATTTTGAGAAGTTGTCATGTTCTGTGGGATGCTATACAAATCTAAAAAAATTACAATTTAAACATTATTTTGTAACATTTTTTTATAGATTTATATTTTTGTATGTTTTTAATTATAAAAGAGCCACAAAATATGACATCATATTATTTACTGACCGCTGAACCTATCTATATTCTGCAGGTATAGATATTTTGAAGATGCTGGTAACCACTCAGTTTCGGTTACCACTGACTTTCATTATTTGGACAAAAAGCACTTTTTTCTCATAAGTCTTTTCTCAAAATATATTCTTTTATGTCCCACAGAAGAAAAAAATAAACAAGTTTGGAACAACATGAGGGTGAGCAAATAATGACAGATTAATTTTTTTGTGAACTATTCATTTAATATTTTATATAGAATCTACAATTAAATGGTTTGGACAATTCAATTCAATTCAATTACACACACACACACACACACACACACACATATATATATATATATATACATATACATACACACACACACACACACACACACACACACACACACACACACATATATATATATATATATATATATATTTATTCTAAAAGTTTTGTCTAATCAAGACTGATTCAAAGACTAAACATAATAAGACTTGGATAGCATGGATTTCTGGTTTGTCATGACATATACTGTATAATGCAATCTTGCGTGTGCATTAAAATTATTTCTGTAGTTGCCGTGCTCCAGGAATGGTTAATTAAACAAAAGGCTTTTAATCTGATTTCTTCCAGCCACAAGTAATTGATTTAGAGTTTGCCAAAGTGAGCTCATTTCACACTGCATTGAGCATGAAGTCCCCCCAAGCAGTCATGGCCTGCCAATCAGCCGTCAGTGTGAGTGGCTGTGAATGTATTTGTGCCTGTGTGTGTGTGTGTGTGTGTGTGTGTGTGGACAAGATGAATCAAATATTGACATGTTTACTGCAAAGCAGGAGCAGTGAGATAGATTTAATGAGGAAGGGGAGCTCAAAGCCACAGACACTCTATTTGTGTGTGTGTGTGTGTGTGTGTGTGTGTGTGTGTCTTCCATGCATGGATGTGTCTGATCCTTTTAAATACCATGTATGTATAAGTATCTGACCACACACCTGATCTAGAATGTCAGAGAATTGCCACAATTTGCTCAGCTCCACCAGGTTGAGCCATGTTATATCCAGGATCCACTTTGCAGCTTTGGGCGGACAGGCCTTCAGGTCAAGCGAAGCACCTCCTGGGCGACATTAAGTAAACATATCATATGTTGTGCTTCCTGTGTTGTTCTTATTATGATTATTTTTATTTCATGCTATTTTATTTATTTATTTGTTTGTTTGTTTGTTTGTTTGTTTATTGAAGCTCTTATTGCATGCTGATGAAACAGTAGTACATGAAACAGTGAGGTTCTGTACATTAATATGAATTAACAATAAACAGTGCTTATAAAGTAATTGGCAGTTGAATTTGAATAGACTATATAATAGTATAATTTGATTCACATGTCAATGAATGTTAAATCACAGAACTAAATATCATTTTTTATTTTTTTTAAACCTGTATGAAATAAATAGGTTAGAGTTGAGGGGTAGAGATAAGTGTAGGAAAATTCTAAGAAAGGTTGAGACAAATGGACTAAAATAAATAAAACAAAAAGTGTTGTTGGCACCAACAGCCTTATGGGCAGTGTGCCAACATAAAGTGTGTTGCGCTATGGGCATTCACCTCTTATTTTGTTTTTATACTGGTTATTTACTGAGTTTTGGGTTTAGTCTTGCCTTGTTTTGAGTTTAGATAACGGAAATCTTGACTTTGTCCTATTTTTGAATCTATACAATCTTACCTAAACAAAGAAGTTCTTTTCTGTTCTTGAACACTAAATCGCAATGGTACATACATAGGAACCTCTTATTACAAATATAATATCTCGCTATGATCTCAAGAAAGGCTCACGTCTTATCGGAACAGAATGAGAAAATGTACAGTGCAGCGAAGAGAAAGAAAGTGGCTATCACAAGAGTGCATTAAAAAGCAAAATGGTATTAACTGGCTTGACATGCTCTGCCAGCACAGGGAATCAAATCGACCTTCTGGGTAATGGGCCACTTCTCTGACCACAAGGCTACCTGATCTCTCAGTGATTAAATTTCGGATCTGATGCTTTTACGAAGCAAAACCACATGAACCAGCATGATAATCACATAGTAGTTCATCAATCTGCAGACTCGCCAAGGACTCCTCGTGAACAACATGTACAGATCACAAATTGCAAAGAGCCATTAAATATGATTTTGGAAAGCATGTTACCCAGAAAAAAAGGTTTTCACAAAAGCTTCTAATGGCAAAAAACAATCTGTTCTCTTCTTATTTCCTTTACTGTGCATTTGGTTTGAAATCTAAATGTAACAAAGGCTGCATTTACACTGGTGGGGGGTGTGTTGCTGTTTATGTGGTCAAGTTTTCTATATAGTCCTGGAGTGCTGGAAATATTATCACAATATAAACACTGCAAACAGGTATGTCTATATCCATGTGTATTATCACATGTATCATGTGAATTTCGCTTATGTTTGCCAGATTTAGATGGTCACAACAGAAGCTAAAAATATTATACAACATTTCATAGTATCTAATTCTCACCCCAGTCTCATTTTAATGTGTCAAGTTTAAGTCTTATGGCTATCCTTTTGAAATATATCACATATTGTAGTGAACCCACTGGTCTATAATATATCAGTGATTAAACATACCACAAATGTGGCTATATTTATGTCACAATTCATGCAAGTATGCACCACACAATGCACTGCATTAGCCTTGTAAATCATAATATGTACTGGCAGTCAACCTCACAGAGTGTCACAGGGCACCTCTGTGCTTCATTCATAGCACACCAATAGCTCTAGAAGCCTGGCCCTGATGTGTTCCTGCTGCTCAGCTCTGCCTGAACCGGCTGCTCCAACAGACTGCCTTAAAGCCTCTCTCTGTATCCCATTAATACTGTATATATATCCATTATTATACTACATAAACTGTGTCTGACCTTATGTATTTGAGATATACTGTAAAATTCAGCAGCAAGTCACACAGACTAGTACATAACTGTTGTCCAAGAATACTGATAGACTGATCATTCTCTTACTGAAAATCCCAGAAAACAAAGAAACTGAACAAGAAGGAGAAAGATTTTGACCATGCCAGAAAAACAGAGACAAAAAAAAGAGAACTAGAGAGACTGACTCGCGGGAGCCGGGATGCTGTCTGACCTTTAATGAGGGTCAGAAACTCCTCGTGTTTGACCCTGTTGCTCTGCATGTCGATCTTGAGAGTGAGCAGCAAGGTGAACAGGAATTTGTGTTCTTCATACAAACCCCGAGCTGCATACTTGTGCACCTCAAAGGTCATGTACTCGATGATGTTGGCAATCCGCTTACTTGTAATAGGACTCCTTGAGGACCTACTCCCCAAGAGAAAGACACAAGGTTACAAAGGAATTTCTGATAATGAACTCAAAGATAACTCAATCCACTCCCATATCTCACATGGGACCAACAGGCACTATGTTATGACATCAGTATCATGTGAATTTACATTTTATCATTGCCAAGCCAACATGTCATGGTGGGGTCAATGTTGGCACAATATGGGCTTGAGGTATGGGGCCCAAATGGGTTTGTTTACCAGTTTGAATTAGCCCATATGAATCTCATATAGAATTTGACAGGGACTAATTCAGATAGTGTCAACAAACCCATCTGGGGCCTATATCTCCAGTGTACTTTTCACACCATGAAATGATAACTGGGTGATGAAGGCTGGAAAACAGTTTAGTCTTATGCTATTTTGAAGAAACTAATTTAAATTAGGTATGAAATGACAGATGAGTTTTACTTGGCCAAGGACAAGTCGAACAAGCCCAGGAACTGGCGCAGGGAGGTCTGATACATCACATTCACCATGCTCATCTCCGTGATCAGAAAGTATAAAATGCTTCCTCTTGTGGCAACTGCACACAGAAAAAAAAGTGTCACAAAGGGCCTGTTTACATCTGGTATTAACATCTGTCTCAGACACAAGTAGACAAGACCCCTTTCTCAATAATATTCAAGGGAAGGGTCTCTGATTTTCGGACTTATTGCATCTGTGTCTGACTGCATGTTTAAAACCAGGGTTTCTCAAGCAATTTTGAGTCTTTTTCATGAGTACAAACTGGCAAGTGTGAATTACCAGCTATTATTCTGACTGGTCATTTATGCTAGGCATGTGTCATGAGGTACTATGTGAAAGTGCTATAAAAATTCAAACTTTCATGACAGTGTTGCTAGAAGGAGGAGTGAGGACACTGCAAATTTTAGCCAGTGTGCATGCAAGCCCATTGTTTGTTATTCAAATCAATGAATCAACCAGAATTTTGTTTGTGACAACAGATGAGTGTTTCCATTACCTGGATCGCTATTTCTTACAATATGGTCTTGATTGGAAAAAAAAACTGCATAGGCCTTTGAACAGATGGTGTGGCCTCAGTGACTGACAAGCATGATGGGGTTGAATGGAAAAGTTAGACTAAGCATATGAGGTGGAACAGTTCCACTGCTTTTTACACAGTGAAAGCCTTGGAGCCAGTGCAATGCCAGTGATAGACATTACTGTCAAAACTATTAATCTTGGGAAGAACAAACATTTTTTGTTTAGGTTGCTTTCAGTCTTGTGTGACCAATTAGAAATTCACAATGAAACATTTTAAGAAGTTTTAAGCTGCCTTTTCAAAATGACAGCAGGTGCACACATTTCTTAAGGATACATTTCACTGACATATAATGATATCAGACTGACAGTCTCAAATGTGACATTAAAACTTGAATAAAAGATTGTGTTTACCACATAGTCTGCTTAATGATTAAAAATGTGTATGCACTCATGATGCAACTTAGTTTTAATATTTACGAAAATGTGACATTTTAAGTAGGATGCATAGAATTTTAGTCAGGAGCAATGACTAATTAAAGTGCCTCTATTATGGATTTTTGAAAATTACCTTTCATGCAGTGTGTAACACAGCTCCAACTGAATGAAAACATCCTGCAAAATTTTAAATCTCAAAGTGCACTGTGTATAAAGTTACTGTTTCTCAAAAGAAAGAACTGACTCTGAATCATTGGCTACGTTTACGTGCACACTTTTTGGTTTAATCGGATTAAATTCATTCCGACTGATGAATGAATATAGTGTTTACATGAACGTTAAATAAATTGATCAAGTTGATGTGCGCGTTTCTATGTCACAAGCTTTAAATTGGAATAGATCTTTTTTGACATGCGCACACTGCACAAATATAGAGTTTCTCACTGTTTGCACATAATAACCACTCTCCTACAATGTTTCTTTATTTGTTTTTAACAGCAGAATTAATGCTTAACCATTTCTGGATAAGTATACATATAAACCGCTGTGCTGTGCTACTCATATTTATCACGCAGTAAAAATGCCACTCCCCACGCCCAAAACGGGTTGCCTGTGGATGAGAATCCAAAACAAGGACTGGTGGGAGGTTGTCATGCTCCACTTCACAGACGCCGAGTGAAAGGAGAGTTTCATAATGACAGAACATGCATTTATACAACACTTTATTCAAAAGAAAGAACCGCTCGTTCAGTGCACCATATGTCATTACGCTATTTCTGCGTCATTGCAGATGCGCAGTCCTTTCTGTTTCGGTTGTCAATCCAGTCGAGTGTTTACATGCACTCTCAATCGTATTAGAAAAGGAATAAACCACCCCCTTTAATCTGATCGAAATTTCATTCTGATCCAGCTCAATGGGATCCATTAAGGTGTTTACATGAACATTTTCAATCCGATTGAACCGTCAATCCGATTACAAGTGGATTATTTGGGTTCATATAAACGTAGTCATCGAAATGAGTCGTTTTTAAAACGAATCCCAGGCTTTTTCATGTTGACGTCAACATGAAACATTAGCATATTGCCCGCCCACTTGTTGCACACACAGACTTGAACCATTGCTCCCTCAAACGCTGAAGCGGATTCCTGTGGATAGCATTGTGTGGAGAAGACGGTGTGCTCTGCACTATGAGGGTAAAACTGGTACAGTTAGGGTATGCTGAAAAACTCCCATCTTATTTTCTCTTCCAACTTCAAAATCGTCCTACATTGCTGCAGGAGTACTGACCCAGTGTTTACAAAGTAAATGTGCAAGGAGGGTCAAACACCCTGTACAAAAAGAGGTAAAAGAGCAATGTAGGATGATTTTGAAGTTGGTGGAGAAATTGAGATGGGAGTTTTTTGACATACCTTAACTGCTTAAACCGGAGTGTACAGAGTACACATCACAAAGCTAGACAAGATGAGCATTTGTGGTTAAAAAGTGAATATATATATATATATATAATTTTATATCACCTGACCAATCATTTTGTAGATAAGACCCTTATTCCTCAGCTGAGATTGTTTAGAACCCATTGAAGCTGCACTGAAACTGCATTTTAACCTTCCGTTAACCAATTCGTTGACCACCATTGAAGTCCACTATATGGAGAAAAATGCTTTCCTCAAAAAAATATAATTTCTTTGCGACTGAAGAAAGAAGGAGGTGAGTATGTTATCAGGAAATTTTTATTCTGAAAGATTAGGATTAATCCTTTAAAAATTGTTGCTCTCATGTGCTCTGTAGCATGCAAAATACGTATTTAGTTGTGAGTGTTGTGTTCGCTCCGTGCAGCTTGTAGGTCTCTGGCTAACCGGCTAATAGCAATATCTGTTCGCTTGAAATTGTCTAGAAATGTTTTCATCAATAGTGAATGTTTGTCATTGTTATTACTTTAAGTTATGATAAAGAATAGAGCCTTGGTTTACAAACTGCAGTGCTTTATCAATATGTTTCTGCATTGGGTTAACGCACATACCATGGCTGTTTGGGTGTTAAATGTAATGTGATGGGCGTGCCATTTCCGACATGCGTTGCACGCAGTAGACTAATCACAACAGACTGGGTCATCGGACCAATCACCACAGATTAGCGTTACGCAAAGGAGGGGAACTGAAAAAATAATTGTTGAGCAAAACGTTTGCGAGTCGTTGAGCCATTAAGGTAAAAATAAATGCATATTATAAGACAATAAAAGTGTTTTTTGACCTTGCATGCATGTCAACCCGTTATTAGAGACTCCCAACAATAATAGGGGCACTTTAAAAGATGAGTAGGCATTTGTTTGCTTATTGTCAGGGAAGTTCAGGTACAGATTAGCATCTACCCTAAAAAGCAATGCATTTCTGTTTTCACCTCTGAATGTGGTTAACCAGTCTAATCACAAAATATCTTGGACCTTATGTACACTTATTTGTGGAATATTTTGAGGAAAAGTTGGACTAAGCATATGAGGTGGAACAGTTCCAACTGCTTTTTACACAGTGAAAGCCTTCAAGCCAATGCAATGCCAGTGATAGAGATTACTGTCAAAACTATTAATCTTGGAAGCCCAGTCTAATCACAAAATATCTTGGACCTTATGTACACTTATTTGTATTTAGCGCTGTCCATTTGTAATTGGATCATCTGAGATGTATATTACCAACTGTCAAATGGATCAAAGATTCTATTTACATTACGTTTTACAGCTTGTGGTTATTCTGAGAATTGTCACGTCGTAGGATTAACAAACTACAGGAAGAGATGAAGCAAATTTCTCCATGTATCCCTGAAAGAAAAAAAGGGAAAAAAAATCATTAAAGGAAAGACAAGCTCTAAGCCCCCACCGGGTCTGTATTCCTCACGGGCCGCATTGATCTGGATCTCAGTCTCAGCAGCGATCTGGAGTTTCTGTGTGACCTCCTCTGCAGTGTGTTTCGTGTTTCCCAGCACTGTGATGAGGCTCTCGTCATCCACCAGGGAGCCCTGCGTGCTAGTCAGCCTAAAAAGTAAATTATCCTCCAGCTCCTTCATTTTACGTTTATTGGCTGTCACATCCTCCAGCAGGTCAGTCCGCTCCTTCTCCAGTTCCTGACAATCAAGAAACATCACACAGTAATTTCTCACCACACAAACAACTTAATAATTTTCTATTAATTGTCATACACATTATTGTGATTAATTTAATTCCCTGTTTTGTTTATGTCACTTGCAGCGTAAGCTTAATACAAAAACGCATTAAAAAGTAATTTAATCCTACTTCACGGAGACAGAATGACATGAACAAAATAATATTAACATATTGTTCTAATGTACAATTTTCATTGTATATCTCTCTTTTTTTCTGAATATTTTAGGGTGGTCTGATTAAATGACGCTTCATTTATAAATGTTTCAATTTTATTTTTTTTAATGATGGCAAAGACATAAAAATTACATAATTAAGTTTTTCTCTTCAGACAGCACACATTAACACTTTAAATACATTATCTGTCATATAATGTTAAAAACACGTTTTGTTTAAAACAATATTTTATAATAATTTAACCTAAAGGACTTTGAACTTCCAAGGGTTTTACAAAAGGTAAAACATATATAGAAAAAATTGTGAGTTTTAATGACCTGTCAAAGGCACTTGAGTGGAAATGTCCTCTGGTAAATACACTGTACATGAAAAGTCAATGACTTACGTATTTTAATGCTGTTTAGTAAGCCTTTGACGTAAAAACGTTGAGATAACAGGCCAGTGTATGTCATTGAGGGTGCTGAGCCATGAGACCTGAGTTAAATACCTGATTTTCCAACTTCAGAATAGTATGATTGCATAGTGTGCAGTCAAATCCGCTCAGTTAGCTTTCACAATCCTAGCAATACCAGTCAAATGTTTTTTTTGTTTTTTGTATTTTCTGTCCAAATGTTCCATTTCAGTTCCCCATCAGGCAGAGATGACTAACTAGCCTCAGGAGAGGCCATAAAGCTATTATAATTCAGATTGGTCCTGGGGGGCATGTGGATCTGTACTCTTATTAGGCTGAGAGTAAAGAGGTGACGTGGGATTCAGGCCCTTACTCCTGATAAATCAATGTCCAGCAGTGAATATGTTCTGAATGCCACTTTACTTTTCTCTACCTGGGAATCTGCAGGCCCTATCAAAGCCCATCTGACTGTGCTAGGCTGAAATGAGCTGAGATGGCAGCGATTCTCATAACAATGTCCAGTACTACAAGATACCCATAGCTTTGATTTAGTTTATTCTCAGGTTTGACAAAGCTGTGGGCTCCAATTTAAAGTGCTATGCACATATCTTCTATGTCAAGCACAATAAAATGCTTACAACACCAGCAAAATTTTTGGTAACAAGATTTATTTTGAATTATGTTTATTTTTCTTTTCATTTTGAGAATAAACCTCTCTAAATTTTGTTAGGTTCAGCCCTAAAACAAACAACACAATGTGAAATTAAATTTATTTGTATCCACCCTATTTTTTACACAAGAGTGGGGCGGCCATTTGTAAATTTTATGGGTCTGGCTTCCGATCTCATCTGCTTCCATCTATTTTAAGCTTTACAAAATAGCTTGTTTTGCTGCTTGACAATGCAAATTGGACCTTACCAAATCGTACCATATTATTGTAATGTATTATCTTAATTATGAACACACGGGTTTGTAGTGCAGACAGTTTTACTGTTTACTGCAATTACTGTTGTAATTCTTCGCGTTATTTCCATAATGAACCGGAAGTCCTGGCTAATGAATGTGGAAGGCCTACTTCTGCATTGAAGAATAAGGTGGATAGCGCTTTTCGCAATACACATTGTTTCAAAGCAACTTTATGTTCAGCAGCACTTTCCAATAAGGTCCCATTTGTTAATGCATTAGGTAACATGAACTATGAGCAATATATTTTCATTTAGCATTTATTAACATTTGTTAATATTATGTCACCAAAATTTGTTCATAGTTCGTTTATGATAGTTCACAGTGTATTAACTGATGTTAACAGATAAAATTTGTGATTTTAATTATGTATAAGTAAATATAGACATTAAAATGAACTAAGATTAATAAATGCTGTGGGAGTATTATTCACCATAATAACCTAATCAACACTATCTCACGACCAATTCGTACCTATTTATAAGGTGGCTAATTTGTATGAATTTGTACGACCTCACTCGTACAATTTTGTAAGATTTGTTTAGACCCCAGTGACAGTAGGTTTAGGAGCGGGATTAGGGATAGGTCATTCATACGAATTCATACAAACTGGGGAACTTGTAAAATATGTATGATTTAGCAAAAACTAGCCAACTCGTAAAATATGTACAAACTGCTATGAGATCGGTTTGGCTTAATGCCTTTAGTCACATTTGGCTAATTAAATCTGGGCAATTACATAGTTTATATTTTGCAATGATCTAGCAGTATATAGTATATATTGACCTGAGCCAGTATACTGTATGAACGCAAATAAAATTTATACAGAGAGCTATGTAATAATACAGGTTACATTTTTTGCAATAAGCAAACACATAGACAAGATTTGTTATATAGCATATAGTGCTTTACTTGAGAATACTGTATATACGCAAGTAAAATAGGAGGTACTATATATTCTATATACTATACATATTTACTACTAATACTACTATA
>JAHKKF010526706.1:0-15561 GCA_019740295.1 Labeo calbasu
AGCTAGTGACTGTCTTTATGAATGGGGAAATTGAATCATTGACTCACTAGATTCGTTCAAAAACGCACATTCATTCATAAACGAAACACTGCTGTGCTTGAATGGAGATGCGCAGCTACTCAGTTGACTCGCTTCAAACTATTCTTGACTACGAAATGCAGCAAAATCAGGCAATAGTGTTATAAACAATGTAAGACAGTATTAACTTCTTGTTTATTTAACTGTTGTATTAAATCAATATCTCATTCACAAACTCCCTTAAAATCATTAAAAGCTGTCACTAGTTCATCCTAGTTTATTGCGATTTCACAAAGTTCCTTTATAATCAACGAAGCTTTCTACACTGCACAATGAATCTCTTATTTGTAGTCTTTCTACACTTTGTTTATGAAAGGATTTGTGAGATATGTCTGTGATGCGTTACTCAGAGTTGCTAAAATATGTAAAAACCTTTTAAGCCTCCCTCACCGCAAACACAAATATGCTGATCGGGTCAGTCGCACTGGTGCTCCTAAATATTTTTTCAGTCACACGCAAATTCAACTGAAATGGTCACACTGTAGAGCCCTGATTTGTAAAGAAAAATGTTAAACCAGCATACATCAGCCGTGTGAAGTACTTTTATGATGGATGGATGCACTTTATTGGACTTCAAAATATTAACACCCATTCACTGCCTTTATAAAGCTTGGAAGAGCCAGGATTTTTTTTTTATATATGACTCTGATTGTATTCGTCTGATTCGGCTTGAGGGTGAGTAAATCATGGGGTAATTTTCATTTTTGGGTGAACTATAACTTTAAATCTTACCTAGCCATGTACAGTACTGACCATAATGAGTGAGTAACCTTAAAATGATGTTTCTACAGCTTCTCCCAATACACACAATGCGCTTAGGTGTGGAACTAGACTCTTTTGATGGACACCACTACATTTCCACAGTTGCTCCTGAAGGCCCAGTAGCAAAACATGGGCTGCTTCGACCAGAGGATGAACTTCTGGAGGTAAAGTCATTATAACAGCATCTACACTGCCGACGTGTGTCCTCCCCGCACCCTCACTATTTGGCATTATGGTTACGTGGGCTCCCTGGGTTTGGCCAGCCTGCAGTTTTGCTCTTGGCTTGCTTTGGTGAGCCTCTTCTCGGTAGCTTTAATAACACTGACCTTTGCATCCTGCCAGCACCGAGCCTCCAGGAAGGCTTGCTGCTGCTGCTGCTGGCTGCTGGCTCGTGGATGTTCTGGCAGGAGGGCTCCTGAGTCTGACCGAGGCCATCTGCATGACTGTCCCCTGCTCTAACCTCCCCACTGGCCTTGTTTCCTGCCCCCTTCCCTCTAAACTTCCCCCTCCCACCTGGTCTGGTGGCCGAGGGCCGCTGTGCCTTCAGCCTGTTGCTGTTGGCAGGAGCCTGGATGGTTAACGCAGGGGAGATTTGCAGGGCTGCAGGGGAAGTGGCTTATGGAGAGATATGGCGTACCTCAAGGCTACGTCCTGGGGCCAGTGCATTTGAAGAAAATCTCATATTTTGGTGTAACCTAAACATCCTAATGTACTCCTCTTGGCCTTTCTAGATGCTTAGAAGCACAGTGGTACACCAGTGGCGTGTATGTGTGTGTACATACAAGGGAAAGGATGTGTGGAGATCATGGCTTCCCCCTGGTTTGGGCAGATGGCACAGTGCCGCCCCCACTCGCCTTAGCAGCTTCAGGCTCGCCCGCTCCATGAAATGCCAATCAAAGATAGCCAATGAATGCCACAGAGACAGTGTGTAATATAGTCACCAAGCTAATAAGCACCCCATAGGATGTTAATATGATTTGCCACATCCTTGTCAAAGAAAAAAACTTACACTTTATAAGTGACCTTATTTTTGTACCCCTAGTGACTGATTAAGGAAATTTTGCAGGTGAATGGCGTGCAGTTATATGGGAAGTCCAGACGAGAGGCTGTTGCGTTCCTCAGAGAGGTTCCTCCTCCTTTTACTTTGGTTTGCTGTAGACGCCTCGCTGAAGAGGGCAGCGAATACCAGCCTGAATCTGAAGAGTGGCACTCATCCAGCCCCTCATCCAGCCTACAGGAGCAGGTAACGAATACATACACACAAAGAGTCCAAAATTAACACTCAACTGCCAACTCCAACTGCCAAATCCTTTGGCCGATACTTCTGCAAAATAATATATGCCTGCTCATTTTGTTATAATTTCACAGATTGAGAATAACCTCTCCATGTTTGCCAAAGATACAAGTCTACGCGACAGCATGAGGGAAGAGCTTCAGGTTTGTCCATATCCTCTAATGAAACGTTACAACTGGATTTTAGCTCAGTGTTTCTCTACTGGTTTTGCATGCGGCACCAACATTTTTTATTATACAAATATAGTTTGATTAAGGGTTAAGTGACCCCTTCAGAACAGACCTGCAACCCATTTTGGGGTCACAACCTGCCAATTAAGCAACCACTACTGGCTCACCGTGATTTGTGCTTTTCTTATCAGGCCCGTCAGGCTTCAGCAGTGGAGCGAGAGGTTAGCGATGAAGAAGAGCCCCTAGAGCCAAGCGGCCCTGAAAGAGAGCAGATGGATGAGGTGAAGAATGATGAAGAAGATGAAAATGAAGAAGAGGAGGAGGATGAAGGGGAGCTTGCTCTGTGGTCTCCAAATGTGCAGGTTCTAGAACTAGAGAAAGGAGAACGAGGTCTCGGCTTCAGCATACTAGACTACCAGGTGGGGAAAAAACTCATTTGTTTATTGTTGCTCTTTGTTTTTTTTTTATACTTTTTTTTTTTTTTTTTAATCCTCCTTTTTTGGAGGGAGCAACTTCACATGTTTATCTTTGTCTTTGAGAAAAACCATAGAAAGCTAGACTTGCATTTCAANAGAACTAGAGAAAGGAGAACGAGGTCTCGGCTTCAGCATACTAGACTACCAGGTGGGGAAAAAACTCATTTGTTTATTGTTGCTCTTTGTTTTTTTTTATACTTTTTTTTTTTTTTAATCCTCCTTTTTTGGAGGGAGCAACTTCACATGTTTATCTTTGTCTTTGAGAAAAACCATAGAAAGCTAGACTTGCATTTCAAGAAGCATTTACAAGAAGTGTTGTTTTGTGTCATTTGCATGGAAGAATCAACACAGTCACATTTGCGCTGTAAAGCTGGCTATAAATTATTAAATAATAAGCAGTAAATACAAAATTCAGTATTCAGACAGATTCATAAAAAAAGAGGTCTAGGCACAATTTGCTATACAAGCATCATGATGATGTCTTCATGGTCTCATACATTTTAAAAACTGTACATAGGACAGCACTTTTTTTGCATGTTATGATTCTGTATGTTAAACTTAGGTTTAAGTAATACTAGAAGTTCTAGAAGTCTTTATTGGAATTTTTAAAATGTATAGTTCCAGTCCTTGTTTTCGATTGGTTGAGCTGCGTTCTAAGCTGTTGTAAATTATTCTACAAACATACACCTTTGTTTACGTCTGTTTGTTGCTCAGCAACCACTTTGGTGCATCCACAACAGAATTGTTTGGCGGAAAAATAATGTTTTTATCAAAATCATTACACTTTACTTGCTCCGCTTTATTTTGTGAAACCTTACTACATATATGGAATAACCATTTTATAAAAGCAATAACCCCTGTGAAGCCGTGGTTTACAGTGAATTTATAACAGACAAGGCGTTGTGCCTAACAATGCTCCTTAGCTGTTATAAATTCACTAAACCATGGCTTCTTGGGGCTTAATGCTTTATTTTAAGGAGTCATGTTGTCTTATAAAACCTGTAATAAAAATAGACAAAATAACTAGTCCTGTCAAAATTAGCACGTTAACGCAGACAATATTTTTTTTTCCAGTTTAACGGCGTTAAATCTATTTAAGAATCTATAAATCTATTATAAGAATCTTCAAGTGCACACACAGCTGTGCCGGCCCACGCTGTGTTAGGCTATATCAAAGTGCTGTATTCAAACCCAAATTAAATAACAAATATGCAATCTCGTAATTATGTCGTCAGTTATGTCATAGTTACAAAAAAGGCGAATAAAGCTGCCTTAAAACTGTGCATGGAAGTATATTATTTATATGAATCACATTTAACGCAATCTCAGATCTGCATCAAATTCAACAGCGGCAGCTTTTAAAGTAACAGCAGACAAAATAACCAGCTGCTGTGATGTCTGTTAATCAAAGAACAAAATTCAAAAGAAGAAATCAATAACTTCTGTAGGTTTAAGCTTCATCCTCATTTAATTTAGAATTTAGTGTTTGATAACTTTATTAAATTACAGAGAAAAATGACTCAGTGTAGGCTATATGTTTTTGCAGAAGGGCACAGGTACATTTATTATAATGGGTTTATGTGAAGATTGTTTTAAGTTCACTTAAATTAGAAGTTATTTTTAAAGTCTAATAAATGTTAAATTAATAGCTTTAAGTTATACTGTAATGTTGAATGGCTACAGTCAATGCTTAAATATTAGGGGAAAACTGATAGAGACGTAAGTTGATATCAGTGATACTTGCCTTCTGTCATAAACAAATATTGAAAATATAATTTGTTGTTTCCACATTAATTTGAAGATTGAATGTGAAATTGTTGCAATATAAAAGTATAATTAAAAACTTTAACATTAGGTGGAATTAATCGCGATTTAATCATGATTAATTTCAGAAAAATTGTGTGATTTTTAATTCGTTTTTTTCTTTAATCGAGTAAATACATGTAAATATTTTCTAAATATATACTGTATGTGTTTGTGTATTTATATATACATAATAAATATACACAGTATACACATATTATGTAAACAACTTTTAGTTTGGATGCGATTAATCGCATTAATTGTTGCACAGCACTAAAAAGGGAAATCAATAGCTTTTGTAGCTTTAAGGATTCATCTATGTTTAATTTAGTATTTAGTGTTTGATACTTTATTCAATTTCTGTATATTTCCTACTTGCTTAACTTAGAAGTCGCTTATTTTATGTGTAATAAGTGTTAAAATTGATCGCTCGGTAATGTTGAATGGCTATAGTCAATAGTTAAATATTAGGAAAAAATTATTTCTTAATTATTTCCAACAGTAATATTGGTATCAGTGATACCTATCTTCAGTCATAAAGAAATACTTAACAAATATTAAAAATATACTGTCTTTGTTGTTTTGACAATAATTTGAAGATTAAATGTGAAATTATTGCTATATATAAGTATTTAAAAACTCATGTTAGGTAGGATTAATTGCGATTAATTGCTGAAAAATGTGTGATTAATTAATCCATTTTTTTAAATGATTGACATCACTAGTACATACATTTTCAAAATGTAAACTGTATGTTTGTGTATTTATATTTACATATTAAATGTACACAGTATACACACATTTATTATGTAAACAATTTTTTTGTTTTGGATACGATTAATTGTTGCACAGCACTAACAAAGGAAATCAATCACATTTGTAGCTTTAAGGATTCATCTGTTTAATTTAGTATTTAGTGTTTGACACTTTTTCAATTTCTGTATTCTAAGATATTCAATTTCTGTATGTTTACTACTTGCTAAAGGGCACCGTTAACAATGGGTTTGTGTGAAGATTGTTTTAAGTTCGCTTAAATTAGTAATATAGTTATTTTATGTTTAATAAGCATTAAAATTGATAGCTCAGTAATGTTGATAAATCTTAAAAATATACTGTCTTTATGTTGTTTCTACATTAATTTGAAGATTAAATGTGAAATTATTGCAGTGTAAAAGTATTAACTTGTGTTAAGTAGGATTAATTGCGATTAATCGCGATTAATTTTAGAAAAATGTGTTCAGTAATTCTTTTTTTTTTTTTTTTTTTTTTTAATCGATTGACAGCACTAAAAATAACACATCAGAGCTTGAATTTGTTAAAAAACAGTACCCATTCATCCATATTTACTGTGAAAATGCCAAGGAAAGTATGCCATTCACGATTTTCTATCAGCTATCCTCTAAGAAGGAAAAAAGGAGACTGGACTCAATTAATCCCCCTTGACTTTCCCAAAGTGTGATCACAGGAAACGTGCGTTGATGTCACAAGTCATTGGACACTGAACAAAAGAAAGCAGCGAAACCTTCCCGAATAGGGCCGCCGCTGTTTATCTGGCCCCTTGCCAGCCGTCAAACCCTTTGCTCTGCTCACTTAGTACGAAAAGCTGCTTTCCTCCTTCCTTCATTAGCCCTCTAATCAGGGTTAGTACATAACTGCACGTTGATCCTGAATCAGAAGTGATCATGTAATGAGGCCACTTAGAATGCAGAACCTCTCCCGCAGACCTGCACTCCGCCGGTCCTGTGGGACGCCTCGTGTTTTATATTATCCAGCCACGGGTTCCAATTGATTTCATGCGGGGAAACTGTATTGGCAGGAGAAAAGCACGCCTATGCTTTCGCAACTTCATCAGGACTGTAATAAATGGCCGCCGCATCGTGGCGAAACCGAACGGAGATCATGTTTTAATGATAAGGTATGCTTCTTTCCTCATCAGTGAGTGATGGGGGGCCGCGGCGACATGGACGGAATTGCATTGCTGCTTAATGGCGGTAACCTGAGCAGTGATCCCTTAAATTCCTCCTTTCTCTGATAAATGAAGGAATGAGGATGGAGGAGGGATGAGGAAGCTCGGGACAGAGTCCATAGGCTCTGTGCTACGATGAAAAAATACGTTTTGCTGACTCAAAGTCCTTTGTTTTATTTTTGCCTGATTGTATGAAGCCACGCAGGGGTTTTTGTTTGTTTTTGCGGCATGAACAAGTACAAACGAATTGCATCAATACCGCATCGACGCACTGAATTCGAGATCATCTCATCCCCACCAAGCCGAGAGGAGAAGAAATTCGCAGTCCTGCAACTTGGATCATAGATCATTGTCGTGTAGAGGCTGAAGCGCTAAAGCTTACTTTGCAGATCTTCTGGAGGAGTTGCTGGTGCACCCTGGGGTTTATTGGAAGCCATATTGACCCGTGCAGCCTTCCCTCGGTCGAACTCACCGTCTTCGTGCTCTGCACCAGCTGAGCCCCCTCCACCTAGCACCGTCTGTTTGCTTATCTGCACCGAAACGAACGCTGAACAACCCGAGGGCCTGATGCGTGATGGGTGGGAATTGATTCCGAGGAGGAGGGGGTGCAGGCATTCGCAGAGTTGTTGAAATGTCCATAAATGTATGAGCTGTAAGGAATTTCCAAAAAGACAAAAGTGAGCAACTCCCACAATGCAGTGATGGGTACGCTCTTCTAATGGAGGAGGAATCTCTCAACCTTTCTTCTTGACTTCCTTTCTGTTTTCCTTCTGGGCCTCTCGAGTCTGCGAGGGAGAAATTGATTTTGCCTCTCTCTCCAGTAAGAGGCCTGAGCTGATAAGGCCGAGTAGGCAACCTCGAGACCTGCAGACATGCTCGAAGCCTTCCAGAACCTTCAATCCCCCCCTCTTTCTACCACCCTTCTTCTCGCAAGAAGACCTTGTAACCGCAGCTAGATTGATGGGAGCCCACGGTCGCACTGACAGCTGGAAACCAGGGAGTTTTTCTACTCTAAATGACACCCCTGACTGTTTGAGTGACGTGAAGTGGCGACGGTGAAATCATTTGGAGTCGCGCCTCGATCTTGAAGTAAGAAGAGCTACATGGCAACATGAGAAGAACCCCCTTGGTAGTACTAGCCATCCTGGTAATGGAGATTAATGAAGGTCGTCTTGAAGCCAAACAACTGATCTGAAGGGTCGGGTGGTGGTGGTTTTGTTTTAAGTGGGATTGTACTCTCACGGCCATTTAAAAGTCATTACTATGAGTTTTCGCTAACGATTGAAGTGCGCGTATGAAGTCACGATACAGCCAGGTTCAACTGAAATATGATTGAGCGGCTCTCCAGCAAAGGGTTTGGGGTGGATGTAAGCTGCCCATAGGGAACGTAGCTTAACGTAACTTTCTGTTTGGGTGGGATGTCGGCCCTACACCAGCCTCGAAAAGAAAAATGTCTCCGTTCTCAACAATAATAAACTTGTGGAGTGAAATTACAGCTTGAAGAATTTGATCGGCAACGTGTTCTCCGAAGCTTTGGCCGTTTGCAAGTGGGCTGTGAACTCTCAGCATGCAAAACAAATTTATTTGATGCATCGGTAGTGAATGTATGGCTCCAATATTTCATGCTGTCCAAGGAGAGATCTGAGAGAATGCATTTTTGAATCATTTCGATGGTTCAAAGCACCTAACCTGCACATCAATACAGCATTTAGTCTCATCCAGTGAATGTTTTAAAGGAGAGTCATAAATCATCCCAGAGTGTTATTATTTATTTATCGTTGTTTATTTATTGTGGCCTAAAGCTGCAGAAACTGACCAAGGGCTATTTTATTACCGTCGCTGGAAAATAAGCTACCAAATCGACTACAGGACACCGTCCTGAATGTTAATACGTTAAAGACGGATATGCAGCCCTGAACAATTGTTCTAATATCGTGTTATCATTTCGCAATGGTGTCTTCCAAATATTGGGATCCAGTTTGTAGCAGATCCAAAGAAAGAGGTGTCTGGATTTACTACCATTGTCATGCCGGCGCTGTCTGTGCCACCTGTTCTTGTGCCAAACAGCTGCCCACAGCTGTAAGCTTTAAAATAAAAACAGCTTATGCATTATTTCTTCTCCTTGTGCTTCCCAACTCTTCTGCTTGGCTTGCGTTAAGAGTTCAATGCACTTGTCAAAATTAGATAAAAGTAATCTTAGTGCAATGGAAAGATTAAAATTAGAATAAAAATTTCCTGATAATTTACTCACCCCACCTTCACGGGTTGAAGGTCCAAACTGCAGTTTCAATTCAGGGCTCTACACGATCCCAGCCGAGGAGTAAGGGTCTTGTCTAGCAAAACGATTGGTAATTTTCTACAAAAAATAAAAATGTATACACTTTTTAACCACAAATGCTCATCTTGCACTAGCTCTGCATTGCACATCAACAAATTCATCCATTACGTAATCACGTTGGAAAGGTCACGTGTGGTTAGTTCTTCATTTATGTGTACTTCGAAAAGTTAGGGAAGGGGCGAAAAACACTATCTCATTTTCTCCTCATTTTCAAAATCGTCCAACGTCGTTTTTTTTACCTTAAAGGACATTTGACTTTCTTGCAAAATGTATACACTTTTTAACCACAAATGCTCATCTTGCAATAACTCTGTGTTGCTCGTCTACGAATTCACGCATAACGTGATTACATCGGAAAGGTCATGTAGACGGAAGTACAGATTCAGCGTTTACAAAATGAACGTGCAAAGAAAGTCAAATGCCCTTTAAGGTAAAACAACAATGTTGGACGATTTTGAAGTGGCGGGAGAAAAGTTGAAGTTGAACCGAAGTACACATAGACGAAGAACTAATCGCGAGTGACCTTTCCAATGTGCTTACGTAATGCGTTAATTCGTAGACGTGCAATGCAGAACTAGTGCAAGATGAGCATTTGTGGTTAAAAAGTGTGTACGTTTCTATATAATGTACAAAATGGCCGATCGTTTTGGTAGACCAAGACCCTTTTTCCTTGTCTGGAGTTGTGTAGAGCTCTTTGAAGCTGCATTGAAACTGCATTTTGAACTTCAACCCATTGATCCCCATTGAAGTCCACTATATGGAGAAAAATCCTGGAATGTTTGCCTCAAAAACCTTCATTTCTTTTTGACTGATGAAGGCATAAATATCTTGGATGACATGGGGGAGAGTAAATTATAAGGAAATATTAATTCAAAAGTGAGCTAATCCTTAGATTCCATGAATGTTAAAAGTTCTTCATGGAACCATGGATTCCAATAAAGAACCTTTATTTTTAAAACGTAGTTTCGTGGAATTTACGTAATTTGCTTGTCCTTGCCGTGGAAGTGGCACCCTCTGTTCTCCTCTCAAGACAACTACAGTGAGAACAACCAAAAGAAGGATTAAAAGAGAAAAGCAAGCGAAAGACAGACGTCCTGGAGTTCCTGGTATTCTGTTCAGCAAGATTGAAGGTGAGGCAGAGCGCAGGAGCAAAACAGATGACTTGGCCCGCCGTTGATTCCTGCGAAACAGCAGATTTACTGTCCGCCTGACACCGCGCTGAAGAATTTCAACCCGTTCGACAAGCAGGGCCAGCCAAGGGAACGCTCGGCACTCAGAGGAGACGGTAGCGAACCTTAGCCCGGCAAGAAATATGGCAGATCCATTCCGACCGCCAATGCTCATACCCATCCGTTAGCTAGCCGACAGTTTCAAACCACGGCGTAGACCACAGAGTTGGTTTGCGTTGACCTAGTCTAATTTTAACTAGCTATTTTTAGCTGTCAGTGGTTGCGGAAACTCGCCACTCGCTAAGGGCTTCTGGAATTGTCGTTTCTTTGGATCCAGAGATGTTCTTCACACCTGTAACATGAAAGACAGCTGCTCCCCCAATGAGCCATGTACTATACGCCATCTAAATCATATGTGCACTCAAATGGAAACACGAATAAGAAATGAAGCTTTCTTTCCATTTCTCATGTCATACTGATTGGTATCTTTATTCCGTAGCAGGTGACGTATTGTCGTATTAGGAGCCCCCTGTGCTGGCCTGTTCCCCTTGCCTTTTTTTTTTTTCATATAAAAGCTGCTCTACTGACATCACTGGCCATGTGGGATGAGAGCAGGGCTTGGAAAGCAAAGCACGCTTGGCTGGAACCCGGCAGCCGGACAATGCAGCCTGTGTCCTCCTAAAGCGCCAGCTGGAGTGGAACTTCAAATCCTCTCTCCAACTTTTTCCTGTCTTTTTTTTTTTCTCTTTCTTTCCCTTCTAGCAGGCCTCAGTTCCTCTCGCTCTGAAATTGCTTTTCTCTTCTCGTCTGCTTACCGTGCAGCAGTGGCTCACTGGGTAATCAGGGGGCAGTAATTGCTGGGCTTGCTGACCCACTTTTTATGGTTGGGCTGGGTGAAGTTTCCTGGTCTGCTTTCCGCAGTTTCGCTCCTTGTCAATATGTTATCTCCTTTTTCCGAGTGGTCACTGTGGTCTGAACCTTGACATTTGATGTCTTTTGTGGCCTTGTCTTTAAATGGTGGTTCTGAATGACTCAAAACAACAAGCAGCGGAAGAGATTCGTGTCAGAAATCTCAAAAAATGCAAGGATGGTCCGTTCGTCAGGTCTTTTGACACGGTTGCTCGTAAATGTTCATGGGCAGATAGATGAGATTACTAATGACTGCGCTCCCGCTTCAGTTTTTACTCTCAAATAACTACTTGTTAATCACTTTTATATTGTCATTCGCCACATAAAAGCCGCCCATATGGGTCATGAAATATATTGTTGGAGACATCAAATCGGTTGAATTGCAGTTTTACGACAGAGCTCCCCAGAGATGTGATTGATACCGTAGCACTTGGGATGTTGGAGTCAGAAGTTGGCCTCATTTGGCCTTCCAGCAAGTTAGTCTCGCTCTTTTGAAAGTAGATTTTAATGTACGGGTTGCCAGGTCATGTTAGGGATGAGCCTGAATTGTGAATCTGTATTTGGAAAACGAACTACGGAGCCACTAAAGAGACATGGTTACCCGCATGCTAGCGGTGGCATGTTACATTACAGTAAATTTCACGTGCCACATAAACCAAGAAGGGATTTGCAGATACTGAGCACCACTGACAAACATCTAGTCTTGTAAAATTTGTGAGTACTGCCGCTCCGTTGTATATATGGAGTATGTGTGATCGCGAATCTCCAAAAGTGACAGTAAAAGTCGAGTGCGCATTTATGCGCCACATATTAATAGCAGCTCACTAATGCTTGCATTTTACATACAGTATAATTACCCGTTGTAATTGAGAGAGAAAGCATTAAAATATGTTTTTCCTCCCATTTCCTATTTATTCCCTTGAGAGTTCCGTAATACACATCATTTCCTTTCCGAACACGGTATTTGGATTCGGGCACATCCCTAACACATTTTTTTTTTTCTTCAAGTAGGGTTCAAAGGGTACTGCATAACGGGAATGACACGGCGACCTTGCTTGTTTGCAAATTTCTTTTCTTTGCTTACACAGGTGTTGTTTTAATTAAATGTTTGTATTCAAACTTAAACATAAATAAATTCGACTTCAAAAGGCAGTCCTCTTGATCTGCTTTTTGATAAGTCTGTGATGTACAGGTTAAATCAGGGTCACTATTGCTCTCATGATGTTTTCTGTTTGTCTGTTTGCTGTGGTCTGCATTGCCCTCTGCAGGACCCTCTGGATGTTGCGCGCTCTGTGATCGTCATCCGCTCTGTGGTGCCTGGAGGGGTGGCGGACAATCACGGCGGGCTTCTCCCTGGTGACCAGCTGGTTTTCGTCAATGACACTCATCTAGACACATGCTCTCTGGCCCAGGCTGTAGAGGTTCTCAAATCCGCCCCGCCTGGGAAAGTCTACCTAGGCATCAGGAAACCGCTGGTGGTAAGAGCTAATATGTAATTATGGCCTCATACTGTTAACATTCAGTGCTGGAGGTGTTTATTTGGGTCAGTATGTAAGATTGGTGGGTATTTCTTCAAAATATTACTTAGACTTGTGGGTCAATATAGTATTTAGAGTGTTTTTTTTTTCCCACCACAACATATTTTTTTCTTATTTTAAAGTTCATCTCATGCTTATCCACTTAATTTTTATTTTTAATTGTAGATGTTACCGTAATTAGGTTACTGTAACACATGCTTTTTTGTAAGTAGATTTTAATGCAAGGTATACACATAAATAGGAATGGCACAACAACTCCCTGTTTATTCTCTGCTTATACAGGTGCCGTTTTAATTAAATGTTTGTTTTCAAATTGAAACATAAATAAATTGCACTTCAAAAGGCTGTCTTCTTGATCTGCTTTTTGATATGATTGTGATGTATAGGCTAAATCAGGGTCACCGTTGCTCTCATGATTTTTTTCCCGTCATAAACATAATAAAAGCTTGTTTGGCTTGTCGTTAAATGGTTGGCTCATCCTGCTATTGTCACAGTGCTACATGTGATATGTCTAGTTTATTTTACATTGATATTTTGCATTTTGTGTCTGTGAACTTTACAGCCAGAGGACAGAGGTAGTGGGCAGCAGTCTTCTTGGCCTCTAGAGGGCGCCGATGAGCAACCATCACCGAAACAGGCCGTCGCTCTCCCGTCTATGCAAGAGGTATTCAGACTCCTTTACTTCACTTTTTTTTAATGCATTTAATACTTTTATACAGCAAAGATGCATTATATTGATCAAAAATGACAATTAAGACATTTAATTCAGGGACACTGAGGACCGTATTGGTGTTGAAAATTCGGCATTGCATCACAGGAATAAATTACATTTTAAAATGCTTTTAATATAGAAAATGGTTATTTAAAATTGTAAACATTTTTCACAGTTTAACTGTTTTTGCTGTATTTTTAAGCAAATAAACGCAGCATTGGTGAGCATACGAGGTGTCTTGCAAAAAATGAAAAATCTTACCAATCCAAAACTTTTGAACCATATACGTGTATGTAAACATATATGTACTTCATGCATCTTATATTTACATATATAATATACTTTATAAAACTTCCCACAGTCATCAATGCATATAAACTTTAATCAAAAAATCCAACAATCTTAGTTATATATATTGTACTGCAGGGTGTTTGCCAATTATGGGGAAAAAATATAAGATTTAAATATAAAATATTAAGACAGCTTTAAGTTAGTAAGCTAAAGTTAGGCTAGATGTCATGAGAAAAAGTTGAAGACCCTAGCCTAAACATCTGAAAACAAATTTATGTCCATTGATACGTAGCAAAGGAATCCAACTACAGTTGTTATTAACAAAGAGAGCATGAGCTGGAGCGAGAAAGAAAAAGAGCGTGAGCAAAAGAAGATGAGCGAGGAAAAAGAGGAACAAATGAGCGAGCCTCATGAGAGGGATCTTTTTGGAGGTGATGCATGACCCCCTCTATGGGCCTTTGAAATGTACCGTATTATCCTTGAATTTTAGCAAAGATGTAATTGAGGCGGCCGAGTCAAGTGCTGCCGTAAATCTACTCAAAACGAGACTAATTGCGCCATTAAGATTTTAGACTCGGCACATTTTTCATGGCAAATTGGTTCTGCTCTCTGCAAGGGTTGGGGGGGACGAGCGAGAAAGGCGCTGAGTCGGCTTGTTGGAGCGACGCGGGGGAAAAGTGCGCTTTCAGCTCTTATGATCCGTAAGTGTGTGGAAGAGGGAGAGGAGGACAAGCTCCGGCACCCTGTTGCAGGGATAGAAAGAGCTGCTTTGTATGCAGCAGACAGACAGGAGGTGAGATGTCTCTACCCTCCACGCCCACTCCAACATCAGACGTTTCTGTTAGCGGATGATTTAGGGGGGAGGAATGTTAAAAAGGGGTATAAAGTTGCATAGGCTTTCAGGAGTTTCGGTATGGGGGAGAAACGAGTTGAAAAATGAAAGTTGAACAGGTTTGGGCTCAGTTCAATACAGCACTTTTTGAGCGCTTTTGAAATAATTTTAGCCTCTATTTGGTAGATGTAGCTTTGTGGTTCAAGATTTAAGTTTGTTGCCAGTTTGTGGGTTTAGATCCCTCAAGAATTAATTTCTGAACTACTGTCAAAGTGTGGCTTAATAGGAATTTTCACTCTAAAAGTTGCACAAGTTTGGAATGAGTGTAGTTCAACTCTTAGGCTAGTTTGCTAAAAATCAACTGAAGATGACATATTATGAATTGAATTATATGAATGTGAACATTTGAACAAGTTTAGACTCAGTTTAGTTAAACTCTTGGGCTAGCTTGCTAAGAATCAAGTAAAGGTGACATTTTGGAGTGACATTTTAACAAGTCTAGACTAAGTGTAAACAAACTCTTGGGGTGGTTTGCTAAGAAACAACTAAAGGTTACATTTTGAGTGACATTTTAACAAGTTTAAACTGAGTTTAGTTAAATTCTTGGGCTAGTTTGCTAAGAATCAACTAAAGGTGACATTTTTTTCAAGCACAGATTATATAAATATAAATGTTTTAGCAGGTTTAGCCTAGGTTTAGTTAAACTCCTGAACATTCATTTTGAGCATGAATTACATAAACATAAACATTTTAACAAGTTTAGACTGAGTTTAGTTAATCTCTTGGACTACTTTGCTAAGAATTCAACTGAAGATGACATTTTTGAGCATGAATTATGTAAATGTGAACAAGTTTAGATTAGTTTAGTTAAACTCAGTCAACTAAAGGTGACTTAGCACAAATTATATAAGCATGAATATTTTAACAGATTTAGTCTGAGTTTAGTTAAACTCTTGGACTAATTTGCTAAGAATCAACTAAAGGTGACCTTTTTGAGCACAAATTATTTAAATATGAGCGTTTAACAAGTTTAGACTGAGTTTAGGTAAACTCTTGGGCTAGGTTGCTAAAGATTGCATTTTAAGCTCAAATTATAGCAGTATGAACATTTTAACAAGTTTAGACTGAGTTTAGTTAAACTCTTTGAGCTAGTTTGCAAAGAATCAACTAAAGGTGACGTTTTTGAGCATGATTTATGAACATTTTAAGCTTAGAATGAATTT
>JAHKKF010526707.1:0-12216 GCA_019740295.1 Labeo calbasu
TAAATACAATTAAAATGTGTGTATATATGTATGTGTGTGTGTATATATATATATATATATATATATATATATATAAAATAATTTTTTTTTAAATAAAAATAAAATCATAATTTAAATTAAAAATTTAATTCAAGTTGCCTTGGCACCTAACTAAAATAAATGTTGTTGAAGTACTAAATTACTAAAACTAAAACTGACCTGATAAAAAAAAAAATGCAATTAAATTCAATTAAAATTAAACTGAAAAAAAATAAATAAATAAAACCCAGTTTAAAATATTGATTAATATTAGTATTAATATTGATTAAAAACTTCAGTCCAGTAGGTGTTCATCTTGAAATATCACTAACAACATAAAAGTTATTCTTGCATTTATTTTACAAAAAAACCCAGTGAAAAATTCAAAGCATGAAGACACCTAAAGGTAAATGTTTTTAGAATTATGCTAAAAGCCCTCGTTTGTAGTATACATAGCACAAAATAAATACATTTTAGTATTTTTTTTCCACTAGGGTTGGTAGTATAAACTATCAATCAGACTGCAGAAGGCATGTAGCACAACAGGCTTTTCAGCTCTGTTCATGTAGAAATTTCCATATCAAATATGATACAGTAGACATTATAGAGTTAACGCCCTCTCCGTCTCGTATTATTATGGTCTGCTTCGTGCTGCATCTTTAGTGCTCTCTAATGGATTTAGTAAGTGCACTTAAAATCCCTGAGTTGTTGCGTCTATATGCGTGTCGTTTTGCAGTCTTTCCTTCAGCTGCTGTTGAAGTGTGAAGGACGTGCAGCGTAGCCGCCCGTCGACATCTCCCCGCATCCCCAGCCGCCGCCGTGCGAGCCGTTCCCGTGGTTACGAGGCGGGGTGGGCACAACGACGGCACTGATTGAGCTCGTGCTTATAAATAGATCTTACATAACATCCTCTTGTTGATGCCAAGAGCATGGATAGACGAGAAGGGGACGGAGGGGGGAGGCGGTTGCTGGTTGACCTTTCGCTGCGTGCGTTGATGCTGCTATTAGGGAACTGCCCACGTTCACCTGCCCATGCAGAGCCCATTTCCTTTCAGGTTGTGGCTGGTCACCTTGTCTGGATACACTTGTTGATGTATAACAAGCTGATAGGCTTGTAGTCAAGATACAATGAGTTCAAGGCACAACACAGGCCTTGAACTTGGATTAGATGATAATAAAAGGCAGTTTTGCATATATTAAAATGCAATTTAATCCTGTGATGTCAAAGCTAAATTTTCAGCATCATCACTTCAGTCTTAAGTGTCACTTGATTTTTCAGAAATCATTCCGATATGCTGATTTGCTGTTCTAGAAACATTTCTTACTATTATCAGGTGTTGTACAAATTATTTGTTTGCAGTAGAAATCTTTTGTAACATTATAAATGACTAATTTCATACAGGAGTTTGTTTTTAAAGTCATCAGCTCATGATACAGCGTCTTGTTCATTTCTCACATGCATTATGAAGAGCCATGTGCGCTTGTGTCATAGAGCACATAAAGGTCATGCAGAAGTCAAGTATGTCCGTTAGTGCACAGAGCTGATTGTATGCGACTTGTACATCACTGGAAACTCTTACATCAATTCCAGCTGTGCAAATAACATAAGATTCACAACACTCCATGTTACTAGGGAGTACCAGTATTCCTAAGTATTCAGAAGTGACGGCGATAGTTGATGGGGGGAAAAAAGATTTTGTTTAAACATATAAAACTTTTTTTTCATATTTACTTCTATAATTGTAAGTGTTTTTGAGTTATTTATTTTTCTATTTTTTTTCTGCATTTTTAGTAATTATTTATTATTTTATGTATTATTTAATTTATTTTAAATTATATTAAATATATTTCAATTATTATTAGTCGTACATGTATGTGGTTTTTATATTATTTGATTGTATATTCATAAATTATAAATGAAATAGTTAATTATACATTTATTTGTTTTTAATTATTATATATAATTTTTATTTTATTCTTTTAGTTTTATTTAATTTAATATTTAATATGGTTTAATTTAATTATGTATATTTTAATTTTTATAAGTTGCACATTTATTTTTTATTTTTATTTAATTATATATTTATAAATTCTAAGTTAAATAGTTAATTATACATTTCTTAGATTTTTTTATTTAATATATTTATTCGTTCATTTATTTTATATTATTTTTTAATATTTAACTTAATTTTGAATTATATTATGTATATTTAAATTATTACTAGTTACACATTTATTTGTTTTTAAAATATATATTTTTTAATTATACATTTAGTTTATTTTTTTATATATTTAATGGTTTATTCATTTTTTTTTTTTTTTAAACATTTTTTGTTCTGCATTTATTTTCATTATTATTTTTGGTATTAGTTATACATTTATTTTTATTTTGTTCTTTTATTTTTTATATATTTGTTTATTTATTCATTTATTTTTCTACATTTATTTATATTAATATTTATAAATTATATGGTTAATTATACATTTCTTTGTTTTTATTTATCTTATATATTTATTTATGTTTAATTCGTTTTATTTTTAATATTATTTTATTTAATTTTGAATAATATTACGTATATTTAATTTTCATTTAATTATGCNTATTTTATATTATTTTTTAATATTTAACTTAATTTTGAATTATATTATGTATATTTAAATTATTACTAGTTACACATTTATTTGTTTTTAAAATATATTTTTTTTAATTATACATTTAGTTTATTTTTTTATATATTTAATGGTTTATTCATTTATTTTTTTTTTTAAACTTTTTGTTCTGCATTTATTTTCATTATTATTTTTGGTATTAGTTATACATTTATTTTTATTTTGTTCTTTTATTTTTTATATATTTGTTTATTTATTCATTTATTTTTCTACATTTATTTATGTTAATATTTATAAATTATATGGTTAATTATACATTTCTTTGTTTTTATTCTTATATATTTATTTATGTTTAATTCGTTTTATTTTTAATATTATTTTATTTAATTTTGAATAATATTACGTATATTTAATTTTCATTTAATTATGCATTAATGTGTTTTTTATTTTTTATATATATATTTATTTGTTTATTTTTCTACATTTTTATTTTCTGTTTCTTTTTATTAATTAGTTTTTATTGTAATATTTAGAAATTAAATAATAATTTTTAATTATACATTCTTTGTTTTTATTTTATATATTTGTTTATTTATTATACATTTATTTTTAATTAGTTTTATTTTTAATGTTATTTAATTTTGAATAATACTATGTATATTTAGATTATTATAAGTTACACATTTGCTTTTTATATTTTTATTTAATTATACATTGATTTGTTTTTGTTTTTTTTATATATATGTATGTATTTGTTAATTTTTCTACATTTTTATCTTTTGTTTCTTTTTTTAATGATTTTTTGTTATATTTAGAAATTATAAATTATATTGTTAATTATACATTTTGTATTAATTATTTTTTATTGTAATATTATTTAATTTTATTTTGAAGTATGCATATTTAAATTATTATAAGTACATTTATTTTTTATTTAATTATGCATTTATTTGTTTTTCATTTATTTTATATATTTATTTGTACTTTTTATCTAACAGTACAGCTAAACTACATTTTTAATTAACTTCAGCTGAGGCTAAGCTAATTGTTAATCATACTAATTGGCTAATCAAATGGCTTTGCAGTGTAAGAATCATCATAAGCTTTAACAAACATTAAGAATTAATTATTGTTCTTAAAAACCAGGCTTAAGATGCAACATGTTACACGGCTCCCCTAGGGAGTCCATGGCCTGAAAAACTTCGAAGACTCCTGTCTAACACCTGGAAAACACTTTCCATGCTTATTTTCCCAACCGTTCCACTGTTTTGCTGTTTTCCTGGATGTGCGTCATATGGCAGTCAGGTGTTGACATGTTTACTGCGGCGACGCATCTGATGTGGCCGTCTTGTTTATAAGAGCAGTCATGAGACTTGCACATTTGAATGCCGTAATGCTATAAACTCCGCTTCTCCTCCGCTCCGGGGTCTTACATAACCTGTTGATTCGCTTCGCATTTTAATCTGTCGGAACCACTGGCTCCGTGTCAGCGCTGCCTTCAATTAACTCGAGTGAGGAGCATTTAACAAAGAGGTCATTCACAGAAAAGAGATTAACGTTTTTTTTTTTTTATATAAAATGCACGTTGTCCGATGACGTCCTGAGGTTTACTGGATGTGCTGGAGCAGATGAATCATTTTTTAAGTACTTCTCTTTTGTGCATGTGTGAGTGTGCGTCGCTGTGGGTGTGTTGTGCTGTTTGAAAGAGGCCTGAATGACTGCGTTCACTGTTAACCTGGAAAGAAGGCTGGTTATGTAACGAGCTTTCAAAACTGCCCCAGAATTCGGCTGATAACTCACCCTCCCTCCCTACTTGTGTCGCGCATCACACACTCGCTCCGTGCCTGTTTGGCTCGAGAAAAGTAGGGCAGGATTTTCCTCTGCGCTCTTTTCCCCTCCTTTTTTTCCCCTGTCGTCCTGTGCGAGCGTGCATGAGCAGTCTCTCGTTGCTATCCCCTCCGCCACTCAGCTGATTACTGGCTTATGTAAGGAAAAAAAAAAGAGTGAAAGTAGGACAGGATATACCAGAGAAAAACACTACATAACCAGCGGGACGCTTTTATTCATAGAAGGAAGTTTTCCTTCAGTATTTGGTTTTGGATGTTGTATTCTTAAAACGCACTTCAATTTATAAAAACGCAACTTCATAAATAAAATCCAACCAAACCATTTGAATGGCTATCTTTGGAAAGCACGCTGTGCGAATCGTGCGCTTGCGCTGCTTGTTTGTGTGAACGTGTCGACTGTGCCAACCTTGTTGCGCTTGGGACGGTGTGAAGACAGATGGTGTAAAATCAGGTGAGCTGAGGGAGGCACTCCAGGTTATTTCCGTGGTAATTGCTAAGAGTTTGTGTGTGTGTCGGGCCGCTCTGAGAGGGTTATGTAACCGCAGTGGTGTGAGTCTGGCTGGCAGTAAACAGGGTGGAGGGGAGGGAGGGACGTGAGAACTCTGCTGAGGAGCATGGCTGCGCCGCACGGCTCGCTTAACTCCTTATGCACTGGTGCAGGAGTGGCACATGCACATCAGAAGGTTCACTAGGAGTCAAGTTTGGCTTATAAGTGTACAAGAGAAATAAAAAAAAAATATTACAAATAAATATATGAATTTGAATTGAATATATTGAAATATTTCATTATTATATAGTACACTATTTTATTTGTGTGTGTGTTGTGTGTTTGTATAATTTGTATGTATAATTTAAAGTTATCTATGAACAATAAATACTGACAGTACAACTCATAATTGTTAAATAATACATCATTTTTAAATACGTACATTTTAAATAATGCATATTATTATATTATTATTATATGAAATTGTATATATGAAATATAATATTTGTAATTAATGTTATATAAATATGTAATATTAATGTATTATTATTTAATATAATATTATACATATGTAATATAATTTATTTTTTATTAATTATATTTTCATTACATTTTTAGTGTGTGTACATGTGTATGTAATATATTATTATTTCTATGAGCACGCACACACATTAAAAATGATGAAAAAAATATATAATATTAACATATAATATATGAAATGTATATAAATATGTAATATCACTATATTATATATGTTTTATTTATTTATTTTATAAAATGCAACTTGTATGCATCTATAATATTTTATTTATTTTTTGAATTACAGCTTCATACACACGCAAACACATTAACTTAATATTAACTATAATATTAATAATATTATATATAGTACACACACTAAACATTTTATGAAAACTATTATCATAATTACTAAAAAAAATAAAATAAATTATAGACATATATAATTTGTATTTTATATTTTTATATTTATATAGATTTAATGTTATAAAATATATAATGTATATAATATTTAGTATATACAGTAGATATCCTATAAACAATAAGTCTGTATTAATTAAAATACAAATTATATATGTGTGCCCTTTATTTATGTATTTTTATTAATTCTGATATTAGTTTTCATAAAAGATAGGATTTTTAAAATAAAAATACATATTTAGTGTGTATATATGTGTGTGTATGTATTTAATATACATTATTATTTTTATTGCACGAAAAGAATATAAAATGCAAAAATATGTTTAAAAAACTGCTTTAGGTGAAATCTAAATTAATTTTGTATGCATGTATGTGTATATATATGAAGAGTTCAGATGCAAAACCAGCTAAAAGCCATCTCGGCCAAAAATGAGATAATGATACTGAGTGAATGCTCCTGACACATAGTATACGTCCATCAAATACTTTTACTTTAAGTTCGCTAAATTCCAGCCTCAGCACAATCAGAGGTACCAGTACTTGCATAGAAACCTATACAAAGTAGCCAGAAAGAAATGCTAATTTTAAAGAAATACGTCAGATGGATTTAGGGGCTTTTGCATCTGAACTTATGTAAGTAAATATACATATAAAAAAAAAAAAAAAACTCTTGCATTTCCTGGTATCTATGTGGTTTGTGTTTAGATGACATGTAGAGTATGGGAATTATTTATGATCTGAGTTCCATTCAATTCTGAAGGTCAGAGAAAGACATTATGAACAAGAAAATTATGACTGTTATTGATGCACAAAAACCCCCCACATATCTCCCACCCTGTCTTTTCTGCTCACTTACAGTATGCTAACTCTATTCTTTTCTTCTAATTTTTCTATCCCTCCAGCGGTCATTTTTCTGTCGTCTGACTGGTGACAGTAAATCAGAGAAGTTCTTCAAAGTGTTTTACGAGCGGATGAAGCTGGCCCAGCAAGAGATCAAGGCAACTGTGACGGTCAACACCAGCGATCTGGGCAGCAAGCGCAAAGACGAGGACACCAACGACAAGGACGCCCAAACGCGCAAAAAAGGTCAGGGCTCAGCACGCCTGACCATAAACTACACATACCACCACATGTGATTATAACACATACAATTATATCATATACCCATACTAAACCAATACAATCCACCCTGTGTTTCAGTCAAGGATGTTGCAGTAGTAACCGAGGAAGTGCGAGAGCAACTTATCGAAGCTTCTACGGCCACTAAGAAGGCCTTCACCGCTTACCGAAGGGAGGCGGACGCAGACGAGCATCTGAATGTGGCGGAAGGGCAAAGCAGCACAGGCGACAAGAACCAGGATGACAATGAGATGAGTGTGATCATAACCATCATGCAGCCAATTCTGCGCCTCCTGCAACTGCTTTGTGAAAACCACAACCGCGAACTGCAGGTCAGCTGCTGTACTGGAGAATATTTTGAGAAAATTAGTATTGGTAATGCTAAGTAAGTTTCCTAAACGCAAATACTAAATACTATAAGTTACTAACTAAAAAAGTTACTTGGGTAACGCATTACAAGTAATCTGAGGTGTGTAATCAAATTACTTTTCAAGTAACTAGTGAAGTAACACATTACTTTTAAATTTATAATGAAATGTCTGAGTTACTTTTTCTAATAAGTAATGCCAGTTACTGTCTCTTGCTGAGAGAAAACAGGAGTGTCGTGCAGATAAAGTAGCAGTTTCTTCAGCTGGTGGCTTATAAATTTCATTTTTGTTTTTTCTTTGTTGTTAAAAACAAATAAGCAAGCCCAGCTCAGGTGACAAAAAGTAACGCAAAAGTAATGTAATGCATTACTTTGCATAAAAAGTAACTAAGTAATGAAATTAGTTACTTTTTTATGGAGTAATGCAATATTGTAATGGCTTACTTTTAACCCTGTACGGCACACAGTATGATATCGATGAGGAAAACGTGATTTGTGATGTTTTTCCTGCTTAAAATTGGACACTATAACAATATCAATAAACATTTTTATTATTTTTTTATTTATTTTTTAAAAGTTTGTTGCCTTGAGGCAACCAACTATCATATCTTTTATCTAACTACACTTTACACTCATACATACATGAAATGTTCTCTCTCTCTCTCTCTCTCTCTCTCTCTCTCTATATATGTATCTTTTCATTTCCCCTCCCCCCCAAACTTAAATAAACAATAATAATAATAAATAAATAAATATATATATATTTGAAAAGATATAACAAATATATAACAAATTCCAGAAAAAAAAATAATTATATATTTTTAATTAATTATATATTAATTATATGAGTATATTTATTAATTTTATTGATCAAAAACCATGTCTAATTAATTGAAATCATGACAGCTGAACAGCAATTTATTAAAAGTTTAACAAAAATTACATTTCAAAGGCCCTATTAAATGTTTTTTTTTTTTTTTTTACCTAGTTCTGTGATATCCATTAGTTTTCAGGATTGCATTTTAATGGTTTCATTACATTTTAATAATTAAAGAATCTCTAATTAATTAATAAAAAAAAAAAACATTCTTCAAAAATACTGTTGTGTATTTAAATATATTGTTGTGTATTTACATTTTTCCGCTAAATAAATTCTGGTAATTTTTTTTGTTTTGTTGTTTTTTTTTTCTCTTAAATATTTCTTAAAAAATAATGTTTTAATAATATTTTTATTTTTAGTAGTAGTACTATCATTACAGTGAGTAATATATTTAAGTCACACTTTGTTTAAGTGAAACCAAACTTATATTTTGACGGGTTGCTGTGAAGACCTGAGGTTTCTGTGTGCATTTGATATGACTTAAAAATAAATGGTAAAATGCTCATGAAGTGACTCTCAAGCAGTTCTAGAGATTGTTTATGTACTCGCATAATGAGTACATATGTGTGTAGTAAACAAAATTGCACGTCTGTCCTGCTCATTTATTCACACAGAAACACGCACAACATGCAGTTTTTGCAGCTTAAAATTACAGACACTAGTCCATATCGCATTTTGATTCAAGTGTACTGACCTACTTTTCACCCAAAACTTGGCAAATTCCACAGTAAATTCCATTTTTATGACTGCATTCCATGGTTCTGTCCATGTTTTCCGTATCGCAGAAATCATAGAGTATGAGTACAATAGATTTTATTCGTTCAACTCAACATGAAATTGTCTTTGCAAGCCATTTTAGTTCCCTACTGTGGTGTATTTCTCAGTGAAAAGTGATTTTTGAGAAATAAATGTAGGAAGGGACTTAATTTCATCCATTGGCAACTGATTAAATTGGGAAAAGTGGATACCAGAATGGATCCAGTAATTAAAAGCATAGTAGAAACTAAAAGCTGTTAGCTGAAAAAGCTAAAAATATTACAGTAAAAGCTTGTACAGCGAATTAATTGTACACAGTAAGAGCAGGAATGTGTATTTAAGAAAGTAAATGGAGTGTATTAATAACGAGCTAAAATAAGAAATGTCTCTCAATTTTGGAAGAGACTCATGCTAGTTTCAAGGTAATTAGCTAATGAGCCACATTTTGCGAATTGTTTCAGAATGATTTCCTTCCTTGCTTTTTGTTTGTGTCTTGAACTTCTTGCATTACATTACCCTGCAAATGTTTACAGCAATACAATATAAATCTACAGTATAAAGAAACTTTTTTTTATTCAGTACTGAAAAGTATCAGTAGTGCAATGCAAGTAAAACTGATTGTTTATATTCCAAAGAAAAGTTTCATGCTTTACAGTTAGCTAATCATTAATCACTTGGTGAATTGTTTTAGAATTATTTCCTTGCTTACCTAATGTTTGTTATGTTTAACTTTTTACATAACCCCATTCTGTGGATGGTTACGTCATATACATGTTTTATACTTTTACCACTTGGGTCGGACTTTCTCAAAGTCGTTAAAGAAAAAAAAACGCATGTAAAAAAATCTGAAATCCCCTTTTTGTGATTCTTGATTGAATCTATTTCTCTGAAATCCTATTCTTTACCATACTAGGAGTTTTTTTATTGACTCTGTCTGGGCCTCTTCTTGCTCTAATATGACTTATAAGTACGAAAGCATGTCCCTCATATCCTGTTTTTCTCACTTGTTCCCTAGAACTTCCTTCGCTGTCAGAACAACAAAAACAACTACAACCTGGTGTGTGAGACACTGCAGTTTCTGGATTGTATATGTGGCAGCACTACAGGAGGTCTGGGGCTGCTGGGGCTCTACATTAATGAGAAGAACGTCGCTCTTATAAACCAGACGGTGGAGAGCCTGACGGAGTACTGCCAGGGGCCTTGCCATGAAAACCAGGTGGACCTGACACATCCACATACTCTTTCTGTTCCATGCTTTAAAGGAGAAGTCCACTACCAAAACAAAGATTCACATATAATGTACTCACCCCATTGGCATCCAAAATGTTCGTGTGTTTCTTTCTTTTTTGAGGAAAACATTTCAGCATTTTTCTTCATGTAATGGACTGCTATGGTGCCCCGATTTTGAACTTCCAAGATGCAGTTTAAATGCGGCTTCAAACGATCCCAAATGAGGTTGTAAACGATCTCAGCTGAGGAAGAAGGGTCTTATCTAGCGAAACGATCGGTTAGTTTCATAAAAATAATACAATTTATATACTTTTTAATGTCAAACGCTCCTCTTGTCTCACTCTGCCTAAACTGTTTTTGTTCCGGGTCATGACAGTTAGGGTATGTCGAAAAACTCCAATTTGATGTTCTTCCTCAACTTCAAAATCATCCTATATCATTGTTTTACCTTTTTTGTTAAGGATGTTTGATCTTCTTTGCATGTTCACTTTGCAAAGACTGGGTTGGTACTTCTGCAGCGATGTAGGATGATACTGAAATGATTTTTGAAGTTGAAGGAGAAAATATGATTCAAGTTTTTTGACATACCCTAACTGTCTTGAACCAGAATACACAGAGTTCAGGCAGAGTAAGACAAGAGGAGCATTTGAGATTAAAAAGTATTTAAATTGTATTTTTTTTTAATGAAAATAACCGATCGTTTCACTAGATAAGACCCTTCTTCCTCAGCTGGGATCGTTTACAACTGCATTGGGATCGCTTGAAGCCGCATTTAAACTGCATTTTTGAAGTTCAAAATTGGGGCACCATATCAGTCCATTACGTGAAGAAAAATGCTGAAATGTTTTCCTCAAAAAACATAATTTCTTTACAACTGAAGAAAGAAACGCATGAACATCTTGGATGACAATGGGGTGAGTACATTATATGTGAAACTTGTTTTGGAAGTGGAGTTCTCCTTTAAGGAAATAGTTCACCCAAAAATTACAATTCTGTCATTACTCACCCTCATGTCATTCCAAACCTGTAAGACCTTCATTCATTATCAGAACACAAATTAAGATACGTTTGATGAAATCCGCAAAGCAGGAGTCAGATTTAATAAAAAATATCTTAATTTGTGTTCTGAAGGTCTAACAGGTTTGGAACAACATTAGGGTGAATAATTAATGATATAATGTTTATTTATATGTGAACTGTCCCTTTAAGATGATGCCGCCTTAGACACACATACACTATATACCCACTATTGTCTAATCAAAATGATGGCAAATTCTTTCTTTGTGTTTCGGGCTAGGCGTTATGCAACCTTTTTTTTTGACTTCATGGGACATTCATTCATAATGGAGCTGATTATGATCATTGTCCTACTTTTCTATGAGGAAATGTAGTGTGCTTGTATGACGACAATGTGCTTTTGTCCTATAATGATTAGATGATTAGTCTCTCACTAAAACAGTCTGTTCCAGGGCCATAATTGCTTAATTGCAGGTTGGCTTTCATATTAAACGTTTAGGAATGTGTGTGCGTTTTTTTTTTTTATAATTATTTTTTTTTTCTTATTAATATTTAAATATGCATTAAATTGAACAAAATTGATAGAAAAACCTTGTGCATTGTGTAAAATAAATACATTTAAAAAATCTGTCAATTTTTAAAAAAAAAAATCAGCTTTGCATTACAGGAATAAATTGCATTAAAAAAACAATATAACAATAATATATATATCCCCCTCCCCTAAAAATAAATATAAATAAGTAAATAAAAATCTGTTAAAGAAATAAAAAAGAAATAAGATGTGTATGTATGTATATGTGTCTATGTTTTTTTTTCCCTAAAAATAAATATAAATAAATAAATTAAATCTGTTTAAAAAAAAATCAGCTTTGCATCACAAGAATAAATTTCATTAAAAAAAAAAATTATGTGTGTGTGTGTGTGTGTGTGTGTGTGTGTATATATA
>JAHKKF010526708.1:0-10229 GCA_019740295.1 Labeo calbasu
TGCTCACTGATGCTCCAGAAGGAAAAATGATACATTAAGAGCCGGGGTGAAAACTTTTGAACAGAATGAAGATGTGTACATTTTTCTTATTTTGCCTAAATATCATGTTTTTTTCATTTAGTACTGCCTTTCAGAAGCTACAGAAGATAATTACATGTTCCCCAGAAATTCCAAAAGTTTTCACCTCCCAGGTCTTAATGCGTCGTGTTGCGTATGAGTCCCATGTGACACTGAATACTACAGTAATGATGCTGAAATAAATAATGGAATAAATTAAATTTTAAAACAGAAAACAGTTATTTTAAGTCGCACTAATATTTCACAGTTTTACTGCATTTTTAATCAAATAAATGCAGGCTAGGTGAGAATAAGAGACTTCTTTCAAAAACATTTTGAAAAATCATAATTTTTCCAAATTTGACCGGTAGTGTAAGTCTGATGTTTAATGTCTCCACCCCGTGCTGTATGTACACAGGTGTGTGCTCACTATAATAAAGGCACGGGGTTTTTCGGGGCCTGTACCTTTATGGAGGGCTGCACTAAGGTGCACATTTGTCAGCACTTTGTGCAAGACGACTGCCTGTTCGGCACCAAGTGCAAACGGCTGCACAGTATCGACGAGCACAGCCGCAGGATGCTGGAGGAACGTGGTCTCGGTGGTGACATCATCCACGACCTGCCCTACATCTACCAGAACGTTTATCGCCTCAACTCACAAACGATAAGCACTGGTAAGGGCACTTATATTCATTTACACATTATATATGTGCAGTCTCTCATATTATACATACATATTCATATGCATTTCAGAGCTGATATGTGATCAAGGCGTCAAACCGGTCGCTCAGATGGAGAAGAATGAAATCTGTCTCCACTTCATAAGACGGAAATGCAAGTTTCAGGGTCGGTGTCCATTTCGTCCACCTTACCTCTGGGTAATCTTGTTTCCTTTAAGCCATTTATGTTAGATTTAAGTTATAATGGGGTTGTTTTATTGCTTCAGACCAGTGTGTTCTTGTCCACTTCAATCTTCCATACAAATGGGAGGTTAATGATGGGAAAGGCTGGAGGGATTTAAGAAACATGGAGGAAATAGAGAGAGCTTACTGTGACCCAAAGAATGAACACAGGTCAGTACAAATGCACGTCCTTTTTTCTTTCTCTTTTCTTCTGCATTTTTATTTTATTTATTTTATTTATTCTAATGGGGTGGAACTTAATTAGGGTTTATATTTACTATATATTTAGTTTATTGCTTTGAATTAATATTTAGAATTAGTATTTTTTTCTGTTTAGTTCTAGTTAAAGGTTTAGTAATTTTATGTATTTTTGTTGTTTTTATTAATTTTTTATGTTTTTTATTCATTTTTATTTCAATTTTAGTTATTTTAGTACAACAAATTAAACTAATGAAAATGAGAAATGTTGAAACTAGATTAAATAAAATAGGTTAAAATGTTTTTTTTCTTATATTTTTAATGTATTTTGGATAAAGTTTATTTTATTTTAAGTTTATGTTCAGTACAAATGCTAAATCTAATGAGGGTTTATATTTATATTTATTGGTTTGAATTAATATTTTGATATTTAATAGTTTTTTTATTTTCTAGTTTTAGGAATTTTATTATTATTATTTTTGGTCTTTTTTCATTATATATATAATTTTTTTTAATTTATTTTTGAATAAAGTTTGTTATTTTATGTTTAGTACAAATACACAAATACTCAATTTTTCTATCTCTATTCTTTTGCATTTTTGTATTTTATTTTATCTTATGTTATTTATTTTTATTTTATTTATTTTAATTGGTGTCTAACTTAATGAGGGTTTTATGTTTACTACTTTATTGTTTTAAAATAATATTATGAATTCGTTTTTAATTTTCTGTTTAGTAATAGTTAAAGTTTTAGTAATTTTATTTTATTTATTTTTTATTTTTTTTAGCTTTGTATATGTCTAAGTAATTTTTTATTCATTTTTATTTCATTTTACTAATTTTAGTACCCCAGATTAACCAAATGAAGATGAGAAATGTTGCCTTAGCAATTAGTTGAAATAAAATAAGGTCAATGTTTTTTCCTTATATTTAACAATATTTTGGATAAAGTTGATGATATTTCAAGTTTATTTTATGGTCAGTACAAATGCACATGTCATTTTTTCCTTCTCTTTTCTTTTACATTTTTTAACATTTTATCTTATGTTTTTATAGTTTTTTTAATATATGTCAATGTAGGCTTTTTTAAATTAATTTTTATTTCAGTTTTAGTTATTTTAGTACATCAAGTTAAACGAAAATAAGAAATGCTGCATTTTAATATATATTTTGGACGTTTTTGTTATTTCAGGTATATTTTATGGCTTTAGTTTTAGTTAACCATAATAACCCCGATCGTTTCTCTTGGATTTAGTCCAGGATCAAGATCGGTGGATTTTGCATCCATGACCAGGAACCATCAACCTGTGCGCCGACTCTCAACGGTCTCTTCCGTGTCTAAACCCGCCCACTACATCCTGACAACCGAGTGGATTTGGTACTACAAAGGAGATCATGAGAACTGGATAGAGTACGGGCAACCGGTGAGACAAACAAACATAGTGGCTTGAATTCAAGGTCAGGTTGTGGTTTTGTTTCAAAATTATTTTTTCTTTAGGATGACAAGCAACGCGTGACATCTGTAACCTCGCGAGACCTGGAGAAAGCATTTCAGGAGGACAGCAATGCAGAAGTTACTGTCATTAAGGGAAACAGGCATTACTATGTCAGTTTCCAAGGTACTACACACCTTCATATCCGCTTTACGTATTCATATTATTTTACATTATATTATTTGTAAGTATTTGACTGTGCTATTTTTACAGATATGTATCAGAGAAACCCCAAACACAACACAAAGAGGAGAGTGCGCAGGCGACCACGCTTTGTGTCTATCAATGAGGTGGAGGCTAAAGCTGCCCAGTGACAGAACACACAAACACACACTGTTTATGTACATGAGCACAGACATTCAAATTATGAGTTACTTCTTAAGATTTGTGTCACTTTTCAATTCATATATACATACATGAACTGCATGTGTTTTGATTATTTGATTAAAATAATATTTAAGTATTAATCTTAAGAAATCTTATTCAAAATATTTCATTATTTTTAACCAAAATAGACCTGTCTTTGCCAAAACGTTATGTGGGTACCTTTTTCTTTTTTTAAGTGATTTATTATAGCTCAAATAGCTGCACATATAGAGTCCTTCCTTCAAATGAACGCACTTAGAGACTGTGACTTTAGCATTATTTTTCTGTTATTATTTCATGCCTGGAATTGTCTGGGGTGCCTTCAGTGAATGTGGTACCTTCGTGGGGTGATATAGATAGATCAGCTCATGATGAGGTATAAACTTGCACTTTTTTCGTATCATGTATTCATCAATAAACACTCCCTGTTTTTCCTGTTTAGTCAATTATTTGAATGCAAAAAATGTTTTGTTTTTTTTCCAGTTCTGCGAGTACTCGTTACAGTCATGTACTGTACTAATCAGCAGCACCAATGATTTAATTTGGTTCATTTGACCTTTAACATATTTTTGAATAAATCAGAAATCTTTGAATCCTGGTTTTATGTAAAGAGCACATCCCTCAACACTTACCAAAAATATTTCTTTGGTAAGTGTTAAGGGATGTGGCCAGTAAAATATATGATAATAATTAGCGCTGTCAAATTGATTGACCAAAATAGAAGTTTGTGTTTACATAATATATGTACGATACATAAAAATATACACAGTACACATGGAAATATTATGTTAACACAAACTTCTATTTTGGATACGATTGAGATTAATTGATTTGACAGCACTAATAATAATTAAATAATATGATTTTGTGCATTTTTCCTAATGTTTTCCACCAAACACTACAATAATGTGAAAAATCATCACTTTTTAGTGAGTCTCAAATGGTCAGAGGGTCAAAGAAAAAGGTATGTACCCTGAATAATATATTATTAATAAATATATATTAATATTACATTACTTATGAAAATAACCATGTTGATAGTATAGTAGAATTTACTGTCGTAATTATATTTTTGCATTTTGATTATTATGGATAAAATATACTCCAGTATATGCACAGTTTTAGTAAGGAGCATAAATGTTACCATGACAAATGCGTTTTCAAACAGTGTTCACATTAAAAGTTTGCCACAATATGAATAAAAATCGCTTTCGTGTGAGGAGGTAACCATAGCAACAGCTTCGCGATCGAATCGTTTTGTTTAAACGCATTTAAGCTAGTTGACGGTTAACTGTTACAGATGCCATAAAGAGAAAATTACTAAACGAAACTCATGGCCCTTCAGATAGTGTCAGATAAATATAAATAAATAAAATATGAATAAACAATTCGCTCTGGTATCTACACTCAAGTCCTTAAATTTCGTAAGAAAACGAACGAAAATCGCTTTCGCGTGAGGAGGTAACCATAACAGCTTTAACGGATAAGTACATCGACCAAACGAATTATTACATACGTAGCACAAATATATCTCAATAAAGTCTGTTAATCTTTTGTTTAAACCCGTTTAAGGTAGCTATTTGACGGTTAACTACGTTAAAGTCGCCAGAGACGAACATTGACGCGCGCCCAGGAAATGACCTAACGAAATTTATGACCGTTACGAAAGTATCAGGTGAATATTAATAAATAAAACAATAATAAACAATTTGCTCTGATATCTATGCTCAAGTACTTAGTATCTGCTTAAAGAAAGCTATATAAAATTGAAATAAGATGAGCGTGTGAGGGTTACTAAGGATCCTGCTAACAGCCAATGACAGTGCCTCCATTATTCTGTACGTTTCTTATGAATAAATCCAAGGGGCGGGTCTTTACCGAGCGCCGCAGATATCGATAAGGCGTATTTCTCCTCTATGGAGTGTTTTATGCCGTAGAAATGGACATGCGCTGCCAACGATATCTTTTAGAAGCGGCTCACGTATTTATTTAAGCGGTGCAATTTGTCCAGCGTGTTCGGAGGGGCTGGGATCTTGGGAAATGGGCCGTGCACGAGAACAGCAAGACCGTTATAACCGCTTCTGCACAATTATATCCACACCGGATACCGGGAAATGAACCACGCACTAGCAACGCACTGGATACCGTCTATACGAGGAGCTGGCCGCATAAATATATGATATGTTTCATCTGATTTGATTCCTTGCATTGATACCATCGATATTCTCTATGTATGGCCGTTCTGTCATCATGATATCGGGTGTGTAAAGGGGCGCGCATCTCAACATGACAGGTAACGAATACGAAAATGACTCCGTGCCATTCAGCTTCTGTATCTTTGCATGTCGATGCTCATTTTAAAATACCATGAATATGTGACATATGATCTGGGGTTTGGGGAGATCCTGCCGGTACGTGGGTCTGAAGATGCTGTTTTTCCGTCTTTGACCCAGTGCATGCGCTTAGTCTGTTCCTACACCCGCCCTTTTCCATCTGTACCGCTATTTATTTGCTTCAGATCATACCCGTTATCGCTGTACCTGTCTGACAAGATGCGAGCGATATTAACCTCACGGGAGCCTTGGGCCCCGCACACCGATGATCTGTCATTATAACCTACATTCTCACAGTGTGCATATAGTGACTTTATGGCGTTATAGGTTTGCATGGCATTGAAATATATGAAAATATACATGCTGTGGATGATGCATGTGTGATAGATAGATAGACAGACAGACAGATAAATAGACAGATAGATAGATAGATAGATAGATAGATAGATAGATAGATAGATAGAGGAACTGTATAGACTGCACAAATGTTTTTTAAAGATTTATAAAATATTTGTGAAATTGAGCAATTTCTGACTGGAAAATTGTTTCACTACCATTTTGTCAGTATAAATAGATATATCAAAATGATTTTTCAGAGTTTATTATTAATTTTTTGTCAAATTTACTATCAATATCCACTATTTTTTCATGATAGATAGATGATAAATAATTTATTATTATTATTATTATTATTATTATTATTATTATTTGTGAAACTTACTAGCAATTTCTGATTAAAAACTGATGATACTGATGATAGATAGATAGATTTATTAATTTATATATTTAAAGTTTAAGTTTTGTTAAATTAATAGCAATTTCTGATTGAAATTGTGTCTACCAATTTTTAAGGTATAGATAGATGTATAGATAGAATCCATTTTAGAGTTTATTATAAATTATTTTTGAAACTTAATTGCAATTTCTGATTAAAATTTTGTGTCTACTATTTTTTAAAGATGATAAACAGATAGACAGATAGATTATATATAGATAGATATATAGATAGATAGATAGATAGAATACATTTTTAGAGTTTATTATTAATTATTTTTGAAACTTAATTGCAATTTCTGATTGAAATTTGTGTCTACTATTTTTTAAAGATGATAGATAGATAGATATTTTATAGATAGTTTATATTGAAATTACAGACCATTGATTGCAGACTTTGGGATCTTGGGCAACAGTTTGCGGCATTTCTGAGATCTTTTGGTGCTAATATCTGGAGAGACATCTTCAGCCATTAGCTCTTGATTCTTCTTGCCTGTAGGAAGACAAGAAAAATATAAAATAAACAGTATATACAACATATATGATAATAATGGAACCTAAAAGCCTATATATATTTCTCTATATATCTATCATTTCTGAACTAAACTGATTGATTGATTGATGTGGGGAGGATGATGGTGTTGCTTTTAATTCATCTTACATAAAGCTCTGAACTCTGCAATGTCAAATTTAGCTTTACTCTCTAACAGATTATGTGTTTCTTCTTCTCACAGCAACGTATAGAAAAGGAAGGATACCAAGCGGGAAGACCTGTGGCTATCCAGGTGACATTTTATCAGGGTCGGATGGCTTGTCTTGAATAAGAAACATTTAAAAATGGAGAGCTCCAGTTCAAGGATGGTCCTGAGGAGCTCGCGGCGACTGCTCGGATGTTGCGCGCTTCTGCTCGCCACTGCCCTGTTGGTGGGCTTCATGGTGATGTCCGGCACACCCGTTGCAGGTATTTCATCATAGAGTGCACTAAAAGAGTGCCTTTTGTCACTTTTGTCACATTTCATTTAGTTGCTGTGGACCTCTTGTGAGTCAGTATCATAAAAAGTGAGTCTTTTTCATCACAGATGATTTGAGCGTCAGAGGACTGGTGGGCGTATGTACGAGCGATTCTCTCTTTGTGTGAATGACGTCGGTCACAGTTAGGCGAAGAATGAATGGGATTCACAGTGAATTGTATTGAGATGTGAGACAGATTTGACATTGATGAAAGCACATATCTGCCCACATGATGGCAAATGATATTTTTTTGAAATTACATGCTGACGATACAGATTAGAAATAGTCGGCTTAGTTCTTGATTGGCATCTACAAAGATTCTTTAACACGTGGTTCCCACAATCCACAAAAAAAGGAGATTTTCTTTTTGTCTTGTTTTCCAGTACAAATGCCTATACATTCTTAGGTCAAGATATATTTAATGGGACAGTTCAAACAAAAATAAAAATTACCCCATGATTTACTCACCCTCAAGCCATTCTAGGTGTATCTGATTTTCTTCTTTCAGACGAATAAAAAATGTCCTGACTCTTCCAAGCTTTATAAGTATAAGTGTATCCATTTATAAGAAGTGTATCCATCCATCATAAAAAGTACTCCACCCGGAACGACCGGGAGGTTAATAAATGCTTTCTCAAGCGAACTGATGTGATTGTTTAAGAAACATATCAATATTTTAAACTTTATAAACTGTAATCTGTAGCTTTATAATGGCTGTTGAGATTTTGAAGTCCAATAAAGTGCATCCATCCATCATAAAAAGTGCTCCACACGGCTCCGTGAAGTTAATAAAGCCTTTCTGAAGTGAATCGATGCCAAAAATTTCCATATTTAAAACTTTAGAATCTGTAAACTCTATCTTTAAAATAGCATTGAATGGCTGTTGAAATTCTAAAGTGCATCTATCCATCATCAAAAGTACTCTACATGGCTCCGGGTGGTAAATGAAGTCCTTCTGAAGCAATCTGATGCGTTTGTGTAAGAAAAATATCCATATTGAAAACTTTATGAACTGTAATCTCTAGCTTTATAATAGCATTGGATGGCTGTTGAGATTTTGAAGTCCAATAAAGTGCATCCATCCATCATAAAAAGTGCTCCACATGGCTCCGGGGGGCTATTAAAGGCCTTCTGAAGCGATTTGATCGGTTAATGTAAGAAAAATATCCATATTTAAAATGAGAGAGTAACGTTCCAGCCAAAATTAAGTGAAATTTTACATTTGGCTTTTTATCAACTCGCAAACTCCCGTTTAAGAAACCCTGCTTTAGATTATTAGAATGTTCTTTTTTAAAGAACTGCTCACAGTAAGGTTCTTTGAAGAACCCAAAATGGTTCTTCTATGACAGAAACCCCCTTTTGCACGCTTTATTTTTAAGATAGTAGCTCAGTAACTGGAGACAGCAGGCTGATTACCGTGAGCATGTTTACGCTGGTTACACATCAGTGTAAGATACACACATACACATAACCCAGACAGCTGGATGAGAGTGTCTCAACGTTCTCTGAAAGGGAAGATGCAACTCTCAAACACACACCCACGACATCAGATACACACACACGCAGTCGGAAAGGATGGGGGTTCATTAGGAGTCACACACCCCTGCGAGCCCACAGCTGTGATGGAAATGTGTCCTATGGTGCAACAAGCCCCCCATTAAAGCCATTGATCTGTGTTGAGGAGTGGAGTCTCTCTCACACACACAGTCTTTCTCTTTCTGTGGCTCTGTGGTATCTGATGGTCGGCATTGATGATTGGATTTAGCAACATCAAAGCTAAGTGGACTTGAGTCTGTAATAATGCGCTGCTATTCATAGATGCTATTCTCCTCTGTTTTCTCTATGCCTGGGAATCTGTGTCAGTGGAATCGGCATACGTGTGTACGTGCCCGCGTGAGCTCATTCTGTCGGTGTGAGAAATGCCTGTGTGCTCTCTCCGCTGCGTCTGTAGCATACTGATGAAGCGGTCGGCATGTGACATACTCCTGCAACACACACAGGCATCACGCAGCATCACCATGGAAACACCTCGCCTGACCACGCCACAGAGCCATTCATAGGACTAGTGTGTGTGTGACAGGGTCTCGCTTTCCCCCTGTGTGAAGTTGTGTTCTCCGTCGGGATGCTCTGACAGTTAACTGAGTCTGATGTTAATTACTGAAGTTATTTCGTATGTCGTTCCCTAGAGTGGTTCGTCCCGCAGTTTAACACACATACATTAGAGCCTTCATAGACGGGATAATGTACATGACCAGATTTAATAGAGACAGTGTCTGTCATCATTTATCTTGAGTTACAGGCATGCAGACTTGAAACACACGAAAAACACAAGAAGTGCTTTTTGTCCTTTTTGAACCGTCATTGTTGGCATATAATGAAACAAAGATTGCTAAAGTCAACAGATTTTACTTATAGACCTACTGATCTCAGTGTGAAAATAAAATAAAGATGCTGCCAGTCTAAAGTCATTTTTACACCTCTCTAATTTGGGTTCAAATCTCATTTTGACCACCCTCTACAAAAAAGTGATTTACTCTGTAAATATACATTTGGGACATTGTTTGTTAAGATTTTGGCTATATATGTTTATATATATGTTTGTCTTTCTATGGAAGAAAAATATTAACAAAATTAACAAAAAGATGTGGAGATTTTTACTGTCATGAAGTTCCAAAAACGTGCATATTTGTTTATACAAATTACACTGAAATATAGAAATGAACACATAAATTATTTTAGCATCACTGAGATGCTATAGATTTATCAGCATTTTGGATTCATTTTTAAATTTTCCATTTTTAATGTTAATTTAAAGTTTTAGTAATTTTGTTATTTTTATTTTAACCTTTATTCTTTTTTAAATGTATGTTTTGTTTTATTTTTTGGTTCAAATTTAGTTAACAATAACAATCTTGCATCTAAATGAAATTTCAAAAGAAGTGCATAATTTTATTGTTATAGCTTCAGGGAAGTTTCATGTCGTTGTACAACATAATTGTTAGAAATAACAGGATCAGAAATTACTGTTTTTTTATTTTAGTAAATTTAGTTAAACTGAAAAAAGAAAAGAAAATGTTTTTTTAATTATTTTATTT
>JAHKKF010526709.1:0-16943 GCA_019740295.1 Labeo calbasu
ACTTCTCCTTTAATCGTGTATACTGTATTATACTTGAGGGTTTAATCACTTACTAATCTTGGCAGTCGAAGGTTATATGCAGTTTTCACCTCTCGAAACTTAAATAAACCAGAGTTTGCCTCGTATGAATAGTGTTTTAACAAACTACAAGTAAATAAGTATGAGTCAGTTACTGTAATGATGACTGTAATTAAAACAGGCGAACAGTTTAAAATGTGGTAATGGACAGAGATGCCAGAGATGCTGTCATTGAATTGTTCAGCTATGTAACAATTCATCAGTGGAGTATTTTATATTTCCCTGTCGCATCAATTGGGCGAAACGCTTCGCAGGCAGGCGAGCCGCTCAAGTATTGAACCAGTTTCTCAATAGACTGCTGCCTTGAAAAATCTTGCTTTTGTGCTGCGTTCACATGAGTGTGCGTTTTTATGCTGTGCTGTGTCTCCTCTAGCGTAAAGTGTGTGCTCAGCTCCTGTCTCGCTTGACTGATGTGTTGTTCTCCCAATGTGTCTTATTTGTCAGGGTGGGCAGGTTCCTCTGCTGTTGTGTTTGTTGTGTGGTGGTAACGTTGTGTTTTCTTCTGTCTCTTCCCACCGGGCGAAGTGTGTATTCAGGGCATCAGTCCATCTTGATTCCCCCGTCCGAGCTGGAGGTGAACCCCGCTCTGTGGCTGCTGGCTGTCAGTCAGTTTCGGGTCAGAGACACGTTCTGTTCGTACTCCGTCATGGAGCTTTGCACCAAGGGGTTGGGCCTGCAGACAGAATCCCTCAAGGTACCAGATTCCCTCTGAAGTGTCAGTCATTCGCTTCTTTTCCTCCTTGGGGAAGGCGTTTTTAGTTAGATTTCAAGTTATATTTGTGGCACTGACAGAAGGCGATTGTTGGTGGTCTTGTGTGTGTGTGTTCTGTGTTCAGGAGGTGTGACTGTGTGTAATTAACGTCTGTTCTGAGTTAGTGAAGGAAAGGCCGTCCGTGCCTCCTGGCGAGCCTGTCTTGTAAAATCTTGTTTTATTTACTCTGATTTAGTCATTGAGATTGCCATAGTTACTAACTGCAGTCTGGAGCCGAGTACAGTTTATTAACATCGCAACGATCAATGAGGAGGAAAAATGAGAGACATTTTTTGGTATAATGAGGTAGAACTGTGAAAATGTTTTCTTTTACACACACTTTGTCTTTCCAGCTCCTTCGACTCTTCTTTAAATGGAGCTTAAAGAAAAACATTTGAATAAATATAATGTATAAACTAACCCTATTTAAGTTTACTGCATGTTATTCTAAAGAAAAATATAATACAAACATATATGGTATTATTTTATATTATATTTTTAATTGATTATGGTTATGATTATAATTATATTTTGTAGCATTTTGCAGCCTTGACAGCATCAGCTGGTAAGAAAGAATATGTATATATATATATATATATATATATTTTTACATTTAAAATGAAATTATATTAATATAAAAATATTTGAAACTCTTTAAATATATCAATTTAAATATTTAAATTAATGTGGGCTGGGCTGGGAAAAATATTCTAAAGAAAAATATTATATTATATTTTATTATTGACATTTATATTTAAATATTTAAAATAATATATTAGTATACTGCTATATATTGCTATTAATTAATTAATTAAAAAATAATATATTTATAAATAAGAAAAATACAATTTAAAGATATTATATTATATTATAATTGATTATGCTTATGATTCTAGTTATTAATATTTTGTAGATTTTTGTAGCCTTGACAACATCAGCTGATAAGAATGAATCACTGACAATTTTTACATAAAAATTGAAAATGTATTAATTAATGGGCTGGGAAAAATGTTCTAAAGAAAAGTATAATTGAAAATATTATTATATTCTATTATATTGCATATCTAATTGATTATGGTTATGATTATAATTATATTAATTATTTGTAGCCCTGACACCATGAGCTGATAAGAAAGAGTTTTTACATTTAAAATTAAAACATATTAATATAAAAATATGTTTTAAATTATTTAAATATATTAACATTTATATTTAAATTTTTAAAATAAAATATTAGTATACTACTATATATTACTATATATACATGATGATAATAAATAATTAAAATATATATTCATAAATAACATATACATAATAATTTTAAAAGAATTTTTCTAGTTAGCGGGCATCAACAACACTGTGTGGGCTGGGAAAAATAATATCAACCAGTAATATCATGATGATTATGATTGTGTATTTGATTATGTTAATATTGTATAATTAATTATAATAATAAGACGGCCTTGGTGACATCAGCTGTTAATTTACAATTATTAGATTTAGAAATAAAATACACTAATATAAAAAATCTTTAGAATCAATAAAAATGTATTAATGTGTATGTATATGTGTGTGTGTATATATATATATATATATATATATATATTATTGTTGTAGTTATGTATTGTTTTGTATTATAAAAATGTATAATATAAGTTAAATACCAATAATATAATATTAGCATAACAATCTATTCCTAGAAAATGTTGCATTACAGATATTAAATGTTATGCAAATACNACGGCCTTGGTGACATCAGCTGTTAATTTACAATTATTAGATTTAGAAATAAAATACACTAATATAAAAAATCTTTAGAATCAATAAAAATGTATTAAAGTGTATGTATATGTGTGTGTGTGTATATATATATATATATATATATATATATATATTATTGTTGTAGTTATGTATTGTTTTGTATTATAACAATGTATAATATAAGTTAAATACCAATAATATAATATTAGCATAACAATCTATTCCTAGAAAATGTTGCATTACAGATATTAAATGTTATGCAAATACTGTTTAATTTTGCTTTAAGTGTGTTTGCTTCGCAAAGTGTGTTAGCTACACTTGACAAAATGTTAAGGTCGATGACTCATTTGCTGTCTCTCTCTTTCTCGATCTCTTAGTCCCGTGGACTTGACCTATCCCGCGTCAGGACGTGTGTGGTTGTCGCTGAGGAGAGGCCCAGGATAGCCCTCACTCAGTCCTTCTCCAAGCTCTTTAAAGACCTGGGCCTGCACCCGCGAGCCGTCAGCACTTCCTTCGGATGTAGAGTGAACCTGGCCATCTGCCTGCAGGTTAGTGTGCGACCGAGTGCGCGCGTCAGCGGTTAATCTGATGCTGACCAGAAAACACGAGGCAGAGATTGGGGCGTAATCCCAATCCCAGCGTTGTTTTAGCAAGCCAACTGCAGCCGGGATTAGCGTTCAGACTTTGCCAAGAGGATTTCACTGTGCCTTTAGTTTGCGTTCGAGTGAGAGTAGTGCAGCATTATTAGATATACTGAGGTTGTAGAGGTAAAATCAGGACACAGCTGATGTAAACATATATGTAGAACACGTCAAAAATAGTACTTGTCAACTGATATGGGGTTTTCCAAAGCTGCTGCTGAGTAGAGTGGCCAAGTTGATGATATAATGCTGGTGTGTTATTCATATACTCATACAGTATTGCTGCTTTTAACGTACTTTTGTAATAAAAACATTTAGAAAATTCTTACAGACCCCAAATGTTTAAATGGTAGTGTATGAAATATAATAAAACAGCACTACAATCTGCATTTCATGCCTATTAATTTATTTATTTGCTAAGTATCTATGCATTTAAAGGGGTAGTTCAGCCAAAAATGAAAAATCTGTCATTAATTACTCACCCTCATGTCGTTCCAAACCCGTAAGACACAAATTAAGATATTTCTGATAAAATCCGAGAGCTTTCTGACCTTGCATAGACTAACACAACTGACACGTTCAAGGCCTAGAAAGGAAGTAAGGACATCATTAAAATAGTCCATTTTACATTAGTTGGGTTAAATTTTATGAAGCTACAAGTTACAAGCTTTTTGTGTGCAAGAAACGAAGATAATGACTTTATTCAACAATTATCCCAATGTGTTGTGGTACACATGTGAACATGAATCGAAGACTGACATGGGAAGAGAAGAAACTGCTGAATAAAGTTATTTTTGTTTTCTTTGCACACAAAAAGTATTCTTGTAGCTTCATAAAATTAAGGTTGAACCACTGATGTCACATGGACAATTTTAACGATGTACTAACTACCTTTTTGGGTCTTGAATGTGTCAGTTGGTCTAAGATTTCATCAAAAACGTCCTTATTTGTGTTTGAAGATGAACGAAGGTCTTGTGGGTTTGAAACAACATAAAGGTGAGTAATTATTGACAGAATTTTCATTTTTGGGTAAACTGTCTCTTTAAGTGGGATAATGTACAATCAAATGGCCATTTTCATAAAATAAACCGTCTTATGGTAGCACGAGGCTCTAATGTGAACTCTGGGAGAGTTCGTTTTGGAATAATAGCAGTTATAACTTCCACCCACCAGCTTTCATGATGAATTTTTGTTACCAGGCAAAACGCACCACTCAGTCATACTACAGATGTTTCTATGGTTACATACTAGAGAGATGAATTATTTTACACTTAGGAGTCTAATGACTGTTAAATCATAAAATACTCTAAACAACCTCACAGGCAAAAATGAGAAGCTTTAAAAATATACAGTCAAAAGTTTACATACACCTTGCAGAATGTGCAAAATGTTAATTTTTTTACCAAAATAAAAAGGATCATACCAAATCCATGTTGTTTTTTTATTTAGTACTGACATGAATAAGATATTTCACATAAAAGACATTTATATATAGTCCACAAGAGAATTTATAAAATTGACCCTGTTGAAAAGTTTACATACACTTGATTCTTAATACTGTGTTGTTACCTGAATGATCCACAGCTGTTTTTTTTTGTTTACTGATATTGTTCATGAGTCCCTTGTTTGTCCTGAACAGTTAAACTGCCCACTGTTCTTCATAAAAGTCCATCAGGTCCCACAAATGTTTTGGTTTTTCAGCATTTTTGTGTATTTGAACCCTTTCCAACAATGACTGTATGATTTTGAGATCCATCTTTTCACACTGAGGACAGCTGAGAGACTCATATGCAGCTATTACAGAAGGTTCAAACGCTCACTGATGCTCTGGAGGAAACATGATGCATTAAGTGCCGGGGGTGAAAACTTTTGAATTTGAAGATCAGGGTAAATTTAGCATATTTTGTCTTCTGGGAAACATGTAAGTATCTTCTGTAGCTTCTGAAGGGTAGTACTAAATGAAAAAAATATGATATTTAGGCAAAATAAGAAAATTTTTCAAAAGTTTTCACCCCCCACTCTTAATGCATCATTTTTCCTTCTGGAGATGGATCTCAAAATCATACTGTCAATGCTGGAAAGGGTTCAAATACAAAAAAATGTTAAAAAACCAAAAAGTCTGTGGGACCTGAAAGACTTTTATTAAAGAACAGCGGGCACATCTTTAATGTGAAATTAATCTTACTCATGCCAGTACTGAATAAAAAAATAACATGCATTTTGTATGATCCCTCTTATTTTGGTAAAATAATTAACTTTTTGCATAGTCAAGGTGTATGTAAACTTTTGACCTCAACTGTATATATATAAACTGCAAATACTGTATTTTACATGCAAGACTGGGCTGGGAAAAATAATATCGGTCAATAGTATTTTCAGATCTTCACTTCTTATTATTTTGACACTCTGCATGTTGTTTTTGTTCTTTTGTCCCACATGGCTCTCATTTCCTCCTTTTGTGTTTCATATTTGTTTCTTTTCTTTGTCACATCCATAAATCTTCACCCCCTATTCCTTTTTCCTCACTCTCTCTCCTGTCTCTCATCTGCTCACTGGCTTTTGTAGCCCCACAGGCTCGGGAAGCTTGCGGATCAGGTAGGGAAGTCCAAATGCTCCCCGCTCGATCTGGCACTGGGTGTGGAATGGGGTCCGACTTAAGCTTTTTTACCCCCTCAGCTGCTGGGCTCTTGATCCTTGCGGTGTGTGGCTTTTGCTAATGTAGTGGAAGTGAACGGCTGGTCCGTCCCGATCAGCGTTACTAATTTATCAGACTAATGGCTGACCTAATGGGCTGCTTTCCTGGACTCAGGAAAGACGCCCTCGGTTTGATCTTACTTTCAGTGCGGTGAGATCCAACCCTCCCCAAGTGAGATTGCCACTCACCTGGACTTACACCGGGGTTAAGAGTTGCGTGTTGCTGTGCAGCTGCAGTCATTAGTAGTGTTCCCGTAGTGTAGAGCTTTATAATCACTGCCATTAGGTGGAATCGTGCTTCCCCTCCCTCGTTCGCCACATTGTTTTGCCGTGACATCACAAACACAAGGGGCTTTGTTCGGAACATGAGTGCCTACACATGAAATATCACAGACTTCAGCACTGTGTGAGTCAGTGATCTGAAATGCGTCTCTAAGGACCGTGTCTTGTCGACAGAGCTTGCTTGTGCTTCAGACACAGGGAGACCTCTGCTGGTCTGTTTTTGTTTGTGAAGTACATATAATAAAGTGCTGGAGGGATGACTTGTTTTTGTAGGCCAAAACCTGGAAGCTTTTTTACCACTTCGGGTTCAGTTGTCTGGAAGTGGGTTTAGAGTGGGTTAAAGACCTGAAATTAGGTCTGAGGTTTATACAAACCCAAGATATTTTCACATTTTATTCTACGACATAAAACCTTTGACTCGTCTTGAAAAAGGCAGTTGCTAAGTGGCTAAATGGGACTAACAAGCTTTAGTCTGGGACATTAAACATCTTCACACAACTGATTTTTACCTTTTATAGGCATATTTACCTAACCTAATTAAATGTGTGCATCATATTTTGTGTTAAATTCTTAAACTTAATAAATTCAAATATTAAGACACTGTAGTTTTTTTTTTTACATATGCGTGTATACTGTGTATATTTATTATTATATTTATTATTATTATCACTGACGATTATTTTGGTAATCGAGTAATCTGTTGATTATTCTGATGATTAATCGAGTAATCGATTAATTATAATACTTTTTTTTGTAGTAATACAAATAGACCTAAGCGAACAAAAGCCTTGACTTAAAATACATATATAATAGCAATTTGGCTGAATATCAAAAGCAAGAAATCATATGGTTTTATTGCACAAAACTGTTCAAACACGTAATGTATTATAAACAGTGCAGCTAATGTACATTATGCATTATAACAATTGCCTGCAGAGGGTGCCAATGGCCAGATGATTGTTTTTACACTTTATTGCACAATCAAATTTTTCTTAAATATATATATGCATGTGTGTGTATTTATTATGTTTATAATAAATATACACAGTACACACACACACATATATTTCCAATTAATTGCGATTAATCGGTTTACAGCGATTTAAAAAGAAAAAAGAAAAAAAAACTGCTGATTTTTGAAATGATTTTGGTTGAAAATAGGGAAAATATACTTAAAATATAAACCTAAAATCACCAGTAGGTGGCATTAAATTACTGCATGAGTGAGTCATTGAGTCATTCATTCAACTGATTTGTTCAAACAGCTTATTGATTCAGTTAAAGAAAGCTGTCGTGTGTTTCTCAGAGATTCAAAACAGCTGTGCTGCTTAAATGTATAATATGAATGAACAGTCTGTTGAGATAGTATTCTCAAGTGAAATGAGTTGGACCCAGAAACACCATTTCTTACGTCAAGACTTAACAAGCGGATAGGGAATTAACGAGAGGAATAACAACATGCAGTAAACGGTAAAACTGTTTGCACTCCAAACCAGAGTGTTCATAATTAAGATAATATATTAAAATAATATGGTAAGACACAACAATTTGCAGTATTTAGCAGCAAAAAGAGCTGTTTTGTACAGCTAAAATTAGCTGGACGCGGATTAGAAAGAAAGCCAGACCCATAAAATTTACAAATGGTCATGCTCACTCCGTGGGGAAAAATAAGGTGGATTGGGTTTTGGCCTACCAAAATACATCATCACTCACAGCACTCTATTCTAGATATTTTTTCATTCTGATGGAGTTGGGGCGTCTGAGTGCCTCATAATGAACAGTCATTGCAAGTACACTAATGATCAGTCATGAAAAATAATGATCAAAATGATGAGTGTTCATTTGTAGCTTGTGCTCAAAGAGCTGCAGTTGTTTGTATTCTGTCTGTTCATTTCTCAGTTGTATTGTTCCATAAAGGCCATTTCACATGACTCACGTCGACGGTCCTCAAATGCAGCAAATTTCAAGGAACGATGCGCAGTTCAAACACTGTAACGTGACGTGCTCAGACAGCCGGTCTTGTTTGCTGCTGACCTTGCAAAGCGTTGACAGTGATTACAGGACAGTTCACCTGACATAAGGAAAATCCGAATGGAAGAGAGACTGATACTGTACATCAAGCTGTACCATATAGTGCCAAAACAATATGTACAGAAAGTGATTTATGACAAAAAAGGAATGCATGTAGCTGGTTTCATTTGCTTTAGAGATAAACTAATATTAAAATTCACCGAACACTAATATGTATTTTAAATAACATTTAAAGGGATGTTCACACAACAATTGTTCCAAACCTGTAAGATCTCCGTTCATCTTCGGAACACAAATTTAGATTTTTTATTTTTTTTTTAATTATTCTCATAGCTTTATAAAATTAAGGTTGAACCACTGATGTCACATGGAGTACTTTAAAGAGCAGGTCATGTGGGTTTTCGTAAAATATCTTTTTTGCAGTTTGCAACATAGCTATCCTTCAATGTAAGCAGTCTGCAAAAAGTGCAATATAGATAAAGATATTGTCTCTCAAAAGAGTCGACTCAGAATCGAGTCATCATATTTTCAAATCTTTTGCCTGTTACCGATCTATGTCACTGGGTAACACTTTGGCAAAATCCCCGCCTGCCAATGAAATACGAACAGTCTGACCTGCCCACAAACCCTTCCGCTAGTTAGCGTGTTTACATCATGTCGAGAAGACGCTGTCTTCGGCGTTGTGAAAGCAAGTTTTTCATTTCCAAAAGATGATGATGTGAAGAATCAGTGGTTAAAATGCGCTGCATCCATTTTTTTTCTACAGTACCACAGCCATACAGTTCAAACCTTTCGTTATGTGCTCGCCATTTTACCGAGGACTGCTTCTCTTATCTTCTTTGGCTTCTAATCTTCTTTATTTGGACAATTGTCTCTGAACCACAACCTGTAAGTACGATTGATACGTTATGTGTAATGTTACATGTAATGTTCAATTGAGTGCTCAAAATATCTATTGTGCTAATAGGTGATGTACATCTAGTGCAGCTTTAGATTTCCAGGTAAATCACGATATTACTGTCTTGCTGAAGTAGTAGTAGCAAACCCACTATGTCCTAAGAATGTGTCGAATAATGTAGGCTGTCATTGTTCTATTACTTCATTTAATAATAAAGAACATAACTTAGACATATTTTGGTTTACAAACTGTGTTTTATCCGTTAGTCACGTTAGCACTTTTGTTATGCGTTTACAGTTTAGCAGCTAAGCTTTAGCTGTGGGCATGATTCGCTTGCATAAGTGTTATTATTTTAAAAACGGATTTAAGCACTATATTATTGTTTTATGTAAAGGTCAGGGTTGCCAGGTTTTCACAACAAAACATGTCCAATTGCTACTCAAAGCTAGCCCAGTCGTGTTTCGAGTGTGGACCCCATTAAAGGGAAAGTTCATTTCCAGAACAAAAATTTACAGATAATTTACTCACTCCCTTGTCATCCGAGATGTTCATGTCTTTCTTTTTTTTTAGTCGATAAGAAATGATGTTGCTTGAGGAAAACATTTCAGGAATTATCTCCATATAATGGACTTCAATGGTGCCCACAAGTTTGAACATCCAAAATGCAGTTTATATGCATCTTCAAAGGGCTCTAAATGATCCCAGCCGAGGAAGAAGGGTCTTATTAACAAAACGTTTGGTCAATTTTGAAACAAATTGACAATTTATATATATTTTTAACCTAAAACGCTCGTCTTGTCTCGTCTCTGAGATGTGCATGCTTAGTCTGTGTAATCCGGGTCAATACAGTTTTTACAATACGAAAAACTCCTGTCTTGTTTTCTTCTTCAATGTCAAAATTGCCCTACATCGCTGTTTTACCTTTTTTGTAAAGGGCGTTTGATGTTCTTTGCATGTTCACTTAGTAAACACTGGGTCGGTACTTCTGCAGCAAAGTAGGACGATTTTGAAGTTAGGTAAGAAAAAGAGATGGGAGTTTGTTGACATATCCTAACTGTATTGACCCGGAGTTCACGAAGACCTAGACAAGACAAGCATTTGAGGTTAAAAAGTATAGAAATTGTCAATTTGTTTAAAAAATGGCAGATCGTTTGGCTAGATAAGACCCTTCTTCTTTGGCTGGGATCGTTTAGACCCATTTAAGGCTGCATTTAAACTGCATTTTGGAAGTTCAAACTTGGGGGCACCATTGAAGTCCATTATATGGAGATAATTCCTGATTTTTTCCCTAAAGAAACATAATTTCTCATCAACTGAAGAAAGACACAAACATCTTGGATGACAAGGGGGTGAGTAAATTATCTGTAAATTTTTGTTCTGAAATTGAACTTTTCCTTTCAATATCGCGTTCCAGGGTGTAAATACACGAATTTTGTCAAGGTTCCCTTGGTAAATTCGCAGTCCAGGGGCTAAATATGACGCTATTGGGGTTGCTTCAACCCGCAACATAAAAAACAACAGCGGACTTGGCAACACAGATGGTAGCATGCCAGTCACAACAGGCTTGGCCAGCTGACCAATAAGAGCAGAGTAGGCTTATGAAAGGGAGGGGTTTACAGACATTACGCTCGAAAGTGGTTTGAATGAACCATTTCGAAATCATTGACAAATGGCTCTATGTATAAATGTGTATTCTGAGAAAAGGTCAGTTTTCTGACCATGCATTTAAACATTACAGGGGACTCCAACACTTTAAAATACCATATGAACAGCTCTTTAACAATGTTCTATTAACTTTCTGGGCCTTGAATGTGTCATTTGCATTGCTGGGTCAGAAAGCTCTTGGATTTCATCAAAAATATCTTAATTTGTGTTCTGATGAACGGAGGTCCTACAGGTTTTGCACGACATGAGGGTGAGTAATTAATGACAGTTTTTTCATTTTTGGGTGAACTGTCCCTTTAAATATTGGTGCATAGTGAACTACGGATGTTTAGAAGTTCTGCAATCAGTTTTTGTACCGTCTAGTGGTTCAGAAGAATAGCTTGTGAGTCTTTTACCTCTCTGCACCTTTATCTCTGTTATACCCTGTAACATGATTTGGCCGTCCATGACACTATCTGCTGCACTTTTCATGTGAAGGTCAAAGCAGCGTATTGCACTTGTGTTGAGAGGAGCATTGAAGCACTAATGGAGAGCCTTAAGGCAGACCTAAGTTTATAAAGAAGCCGGTAAACGCTCTCCCGTCCACCCAGCGGCAAAAGATCTGCAATACCGGGGTGCTTTCACCGCAAGCAAACATTCAGATCTTTGAAGGGTCTGTCAGCTTTCATCTACAGCCGTCTTTTTCTCTGCTTCACAAACACCCACACATTTGTCATCCCGGCTTCATAAACGATTCCTATTTTTCGCTCTGCTCACTAAAACGCCTCCGTTCAAGGCATCATTTATAACCGTGTGCCTTTCAGGGTGATGGCTGAAATTTTAGGTTGTTGATGTCTCTGTTTGCTTGCTGTTTCAGCCTTTTTTTCCCCTTCAAACTCAAACCTTTTTCAGTCTGTGGTCTCTAGGCTGTGCTACTAACTAGTTAACAGCTGAAGTGGGTTGACTCAAAGGAAATTGACCAGTTTTACCCCTACCCTAGAGAAATCACTCATAGCTAGTTTTTTGTGCTTTGTAAGATGTATTAGTGTGTATCTCCTGATTAATGGCTTCATGATGTGCGTTTCAGGGGACGTCAGGACCAGACCCGACTACAGTGTACGTGGACATGAGAGCTCTCCGACATGACAGGTCAGATTTAATGACAAACTTTACTGAGACGTCAAAGTGGAGAAATCTGCAAAATAATGATAATAATGATTTCATAATGATTATAAAATAAAATCTTAGACAAATTACCTTTCATTGTAAAATAACCTATTTAATTTACTAAATTTCCCAAGAATTGGCATTACCACATGGTTGTTAAAGCATAAGCAATTTAGTTGTAGAAATTCCATTAATATATATTTTTTAGTTTAATTAATTCATATTTATTATATTTATTTTGTTGAGTTCATTTTTCACCATATATATATATATATATATATATATGCATACATACTGATGTGTTTAGTTTTTCGAATATTATGGGAAATATTAAGTGTGATATTATAATGGTAACATGTATTTACTAAATTAAATAATTGGCTTTTATGTTGTCATTGTATTGAAGTAATTAAAATATTATCCTGAGAATATTTATTTTATGTTGACAACATATCTTTTTAAACCCTAACCTTAACTAATGTTAATTGTGTAAAATTTCAATTAAAAACTTTTTTTATTTTTTACTTTTCAAAACTGTTTATCAGTAGAATAAAGTAAATCTTTTAATAAAATAAATTAAAAAATCTGACCTGTGATTGTAATACGTAATTCAGTCAATTTAAAATAAAATAAACAATTTTAATTAAAAAATATTTTAAATAAAAAATTTTAAGTAAATAAAACATTTCTGACCTGTGATTGTGATATGAAATTCAGTAAATGTTTTACTTTCCTTAAAATCTTAATTAAATTAATTAGTTAATTAAATAAGGTCTATAAATAAGGTCTATAATTAGATAAGGTCTATTCTGTAAAACCTTTTAAACATTGTAACATTTTATTATAAATTCTTGTAATAATATTAATAAAATAAAATCTCAGAACAACACATTTTTAATAAATTCTCATAATAGTAATAATAAAATAAAATCTCAAAATAACACTTTTTTACAGAATTTTATCTAAATAAATGAAAAATAAAACCAAAATCTGTTAAACGGATTATTTTGATATTAAAATGTTAAAAATATATATAAAATATATAATATAATAAAAATATTCTCTATACTATTTTCTCTAAATAAATTCTCTAAAAATGTATTAAAACTACAGACTTTTTTTATTAAAACACTAAATAGTCATTTATTTTGATATTAAAATGTGTACTAGTTATACCATTTTGTCTAAATGAAAAATAAAACAATTCTAACCAAATTTAAATTAAATTATTTAAATTCAAACTTAAAACTACAAGCAACTTTATCTTGATCCTAAAATGAATATTATTTTGTATAAATAAACACTTAAAGAAAACACTTAAACTAAAGTGAAATTATTTATCTACTTTGATATTCAATTTGATTTTATATCAAAATATTTAAAGTTTGGCACATGAAAATGTTGTGATTGCTGTATGTCTGCACGTTTGTCTGTACTCTATGGTTACGCATTTTTCGTTGGTGTTATTTTAGTCTTGCTCACTCTGAAGTATAATTTTGTGTTTATTTACTCAGGAGTGTCACAGTTTTTTTTGAAAATGTCATTAGCCGTGTCTTCGCTTGTGTTTATGAGCTGATAATTGATAATTTGTCAGGAAAGCAACAATCTGCTTGTTTTTCCTCAGAGTGCGGCTGGTCGAACGAGGATCCCCGCACAGTCTCCCCCTCATGGAGTCTGGAAAGGTACCTGCAGGGCTCTTTACAACAGTTTCAGTTTGACTCCATCTGGCTGTGTGTTTTGAAATGATTAAATCTCAATTTCATCCTCCACCAGATTTTACCCGGAGTTCGAATCATCATCGCCAATCCTGAAACTAAGGGCCCGCTGGGAGACTCCCATCTAGGGGAGGTGAGTTCGTATTGCAAAACAAAGTTGAGGTCGAAATCATCTTTGGCTCATTATGACTTCATGTGCTCCTGGTCTGTTTTGTCTTTCTAGATCTGGGTTCACTGCGCCCATAATGGCAGTGGTTATTTCACGGTGTATGGCGATGAGGCCCTGCAGTCTGATCATTTCAATTCACGCTTGAGCTTCGGAGATACGCAGACGGTGTGGGCGCGAACCGGCTACCTGGGCTTCCTCCGCAGGACCGAACTCACAGATGCAAGTGGAGGTGATCATGCATTTTTAGTCCCGTGTGTGTTTTAACTGGTAATCTAAGATTGATACTAACATCCTCTGTGTTTCCAGAGCGGCATGATGCTCTGTATGTAGTGGGTGCTCTGGATGAAGCCATGGAGCTGAGAGGAATGAGGTATCACCCCATCGACATTGAGACCTCCGTGATACGCACTCACAAGAGCATCATGGAATGGTACGACCTTCTCACTTCCAATCTAAGTACCTTTTATTTATTTATTTATTTTTATCGGGATGTGTTGATATTAAAATTTGGACATTATTTTGAGATTAAAATGTATACAGTTTGTACTATTATGTATAAATGAAAAATAAAACACTAAAAACTAAACTCAGTGAAATTTAGTTTGATATTCCAAGTTATACAAACACATAAAACGAAAGTCTGATTATTTATTTCAATATTAAAATGTATATTAAACTATTTCATCAAAAAAAAGTAAAACTAAACATTTTAAAAAACGAAATAAATGAAAAATAAAACCAAAATGTAGTAAACTATTTTGATATTAAAATGTTATTAAAAATATATAGTATTAAAATATTATCTATATTATTTCTCTAAATAAATTCTCTAAAAAATCTAATAATACTAAAAACAGTCAAATTAATTTATTTTGATAATAAAATGTATATTATCTATATTATTTCATCTAAAAAAACTATAAAAAACTATTAAAACTAAAGTCAAATAAATTAACTTTGATTATAAAAATGTATATTGATACTATTTTATCTAAATGAAAAATAACACTAAAATCTGTATTAAAATAGTATATATATATAAAGTCCACTTAATTTATTTTGATATTAAAATGTATATTATCTATACTATTTCATTAAAAAAACACTATAAAAAAGCTATTAAAACTAATAAGTTAAATGAATTAACTTTGATTATTACAATTTATATTTGTACTATTTTATCTAAATTAAAAAATAAATAAATACAACCAAAATCTGTCAAACTGATTCTTTTAATATTAAAATGTACAATATAATATACAATATTAAAATATTATCTATAGCATTTTCTATAATCAAATTCTCTCAAAAATCTATTAAAACTAATCAATTCAAACGAATAAATGCTGATTATTAAAATGTATATTTATACTATTTTTTTCTAAATAAAAGAAAAATAAAACCAAAATCTGTCGAAATGATTTTTTTTAAATATTAAAATGTTATAAAAATATATAAAATAAAAATATTTCTATACTATTTTCTCTGAATAATCTAGAAAAAATCTATTAAAACTAAGAACAAATTAATTTAGTTGGATATTAAAATGTATATTATCTATACTATTTCATAAAAAAAACTATTAAAACTAATCAAGTCAAATTAATTAAGTTTGATTATTAAAATGTATATTTATACTATTTTATCTAAATAAATGAAAAATAAAACCAAAATCTGTCAAACTGATTATTTTGACATTAAAATGGTATAATATAGAATATATAAAATATATAATATAAAAATATGATCTGTACGGTTTTCTCTAAAAAAAAAAATACACTTTTGTCTAAACGAAAAATACAACTAAAATAAAAAATAAATAAAACTAAAATTTTAACTATATTCTAATTATGATTATTCAGATGTGCAGTTTATGCTATTTTGTCTAAATGAAACTAAACACTTAAAACTACAATCAAATTTATCTTCATCTTAAAATGTGTATTATATTGAAAAATAAAAGAAAGAAAAACTAAGGAAAATTTATGTACTTAGTTTGAAATTACGATATATTTTATATAAAAATTATACTTTATTTTTTATATTTTATTTTTATATTTATATTTTATATGTCTAAGTAAATTAAATACTCCTAATATATATATATATATATATATATATATATATATTATTATTATTATTATTATTATTTTTTTATGTATTTGTTCTTATCAGTGAAATCTCAAATCAGCAGTTTTATTTAAAACATCACTTGTTCTAAGTTATATTTGTCATCTCAAATCATTGGTTATCATTGAAAATAAATCACTTCCTTTCAACTTCATTGCTACTAATCACTGTCAGCGTGAATGAACAATGTTTTAAATAACCTGCTCGGTTTGTTTCAGTGCTGTGTTTCCCTGGACCAACCTTCTGGTGGTGGTGGTGGAGCTGGAAGGTTCAGAACAGGAAGCTTTGGACCTTGTTCCTTTAGTGACCAACGCGGTCCTGGAAGAGCACTACCTAATCGTCGGCGTGGTGGTAGTGGTGGACATCGGCGTCATTCCCATCAACTCTCGTGGAGAAAAACAAAGGATGCACCTGCGAGACGGCTTTCTAGCCGATCAGCTGGACCCCATCTACGTGGCATATAACATGTAGCACGAGTGCCGTCGCGTGTATGTTTGCGTGCGTGTTGGCCGATCATGGACACTTACTGGGAGAAACGTTAAAAAGTGACAACAAAGCCAAACAGAAAAACGGATTGGCAGACGGATTCAGTCTCTGCTTCTGCTTACGTGCGCGTCGCTTTTCCACGTGAGGTTTTTGCAACATCATTCATTTTTAATTCCGCCCTACACGAGCGAAGGGTATTTTTAAAAATCTGCATACTGTGGCGAAATGTGCGTTTTAAGTTTCTTAAGAGTAACGGTTTGTTGGAAGTTAGACGCCATTTCCGTCCGTTCATTTAAAAAAAAAAAAAAAGGTACGACAACTTGTTACATTTGTACGTACGTCGCAGCCGTCGTTCAGCAACTTGCCGGTTTAGTTTTTCAAACTTTGTAAATGTTCTCGAACAGCAGGACGCAAAAGCGAAGAAAAAAACGCCCCCTGCTTTTTCGATTCCTCCATGTTTAATATCATTGTACAAAGCTGGCGGCGAACACGAAGT